>JBBPOB010000004.1:0-136102 GCA_038091275.1 Tylopilus subfusipes
ACGTCGGTTTCGTTTGAGAGAGAGGGGCATGGAGGAGGGAGGGGGAGGGGGAGTGGGAGGGGGATGGTCGAGCTGGGGAAGAGGTCAGTCCGTCATCAGAGGCGGTGGTCGAGCGCACGACGCCACAGCAGCGCGACCCTTCTGCGTGGGACTCGCCTTGGTCCATCCCTCGTCCTCGTCGTGGTCCATGGCCCGCTCGGACTTCGATTTCCTCGCGAACGTGAACTCGAACGTGCCCACCATCGTCGCCTCAGCCGGGCATGAACGGATAGCGTCGTCACGCAACCTTGGACATCTGAACCGTGGTCGCCACGGCCACGTCAACGTCAACCCAAGTATGTACCCCAATCGCAACCGAGATCAAATACGCTGTGACGTGCACGCCCTGCCACTGATCTAGATACAATTGCCACGCCGACTTCTGACAGCTGTCGAATGGTATCACGAGAGCAAAGATACCTAGAGTGGAACAGGGTCGTGGCTACCAGGTCTCCCAGCGCTCAGTTTATACGTCCCGTAAGGACCGACCGTGCCTGGCGCTCCACCCAGCATCTTCCTTTGCATCGTGCCTTCACTCTGTCGCGGAATCGACAGTCTCGGTTGTTCACCCGGATTCTCCCCTCCCGATCCCGTCTTGTTCATGTATTCGGGCTCCCGAACGTCAAGCCCAAGCAGGCGCTTCAGCATGGCGTTTTCGCGCTCCAGACGCGAAAGCTCGCACTCGCGTTCCAAGGCCCAATCATCTCCCTCTTTCTCTCCGAATTCAAAGTCGTCCGGCGCCGAGTTGTCCGCTTCAGCACGCGCACTCGAAGATGGCGAGGGGACGTCTTCGCCATTGAGAACACGCAAGAGAGACCGTAGCGTGGCAGATATGCGACCCAGAGAAATCGATTCCGCGATGGTCGATGAAAGCATGCGAAGGAGATTCTCCGATTCCTTGGCAAGCAGCCTCGCTTCATATTCACGAATCAAAGCGAGCTCCTGCTCCTGGACGTCCCGCTGCACGAGGTGACTGACTTCAAGCGTTGATCAGGCGACAACGGAGCATTAATGACGTACAGCCCTCGTGCGGAAAGCACCCATGACGCTCTCCAACGTCTGCTCATACTCTTTGATGAGGGCACCCAGTTGCTTGTTGTCGTGCAGCAAACCCTGATTTTCTGCCGCAAGACACGCATTCATGCGTTCAAGCTCAGCGTCATACACATCTACAGCCATAGTTATTCGTTGTAATGAAAAATGCGAGCAACTTTTTTTTCTGCACACACCTTGAGGCTTGTCGAGATTGAACCTGTGGACGATGAGTGCGTATATGCGTCATCATTTCACGAGACAGACGCACCTCCTCAGCACGAAGCCGGTCTGAGAGTGAGCAGCCTGGGTCTACGGATGTTGAGTTGGCCGGCGGACCAAGTAAAGGGTAAAGACAGACCTTGACAGCCCCTGTGGACGAATGAAGCGTTATGGAGAGAGACCTGTTCTGTGCGATCTGCTCCGAGAGTTCTGAGATGGTATTCAGGAGCTGGACGATTTCAGATTCGCCAGTGTTGTCGAGGATGGTCATCGCACAACAAGCCGGGGGAACCAGCGCCGCATTTGCTCCCGCTTTGGCGTGCTCCACATCACATCCCACCGGCGTCCACACTCACCCAACCCACAACTCAATGCGGCTGAACGCACCTATTGTCCTCGGTGGAGGACAGAGGGCGAATATAAACGGTGGAGTCTCGTTTCTATCGCTTGACAACTTGAACCATGGCTTCACTACACGGCTCTCGCTCGCTGGCGTTCTTGAGAGCTGCACATCCGCACCCAGTTTGCCCTGCACCCAGCGCAAAATCCGAAAGCTTCGACAGCGACGAGTCTGTGCCGTCGACTTCGGGCGTTTATGCAACGGATGGCCCCGTCCCTCGGTTCGATCTGCAGAAGACCTTCCCGGCTATTCTGGCACCATTCTCGCTCCTTCGCAAGATCCCTGAATCACAAGACATCCATGCACTACACGCGCTGGCACCCGTATTCTCTCATTGTCTCGACGCGATCTTGCACTCCATGGTCCATCTCCCCGAGCACGTACCCACCAGTCCAAAGTACCATCTGGCGTTGAGCGGGGTCAAGTTCTCGAAGGAAATGTTCCTAGGTCACGTCAGCCATATGCCGATACATGACCGATCGTCGTCTCGTCGGGAGGCGATCCAAGTCGCCATGCAGTTTCTTGACATGACGATGTCAAGTCTCAAGGGCTTTTTGAGCGCTGCCGCTTATGAAGTAGCACAGTCGAAGCCTTTGCCAGAACTCCCTGCCAAGGACGACCTTGCGCAAGTCGCAGACGAATCCGAGGCCTCGGGTTCAATCTCACATTCCTCCGTCGAGAGTCATCACACCAGTTCGAATGCGGACACTTTTGCTTCAAACTCGACAAACACGCGTAATCGGTTGCAAAGATCCAAAGTCTCTGCGTTGCTCAAGCCCTTTCGATGCAGAGCGAATAAACGGCCATCTCGCCTGGACCTGGCTAGCGTCGACCGTGCCGCATCCAGTACACTAGTCAACAGCGACTCGGACGACCTCGGTTGCGGTTATGTACATGTTTCCATCAATATCCGCAACTCTCTGGCACAATTTCCGGTTTCCATCGATCCGACTGTTGGCAAGATATCCCACCCCGAGGATGCGACAGAACTCTGGAAAGATCGCAATGGGCTCGCTCAACTTGCGTCTCTTAAAGCTCTCGTGCGGTATATGACAAGTCCCGATGCCGATATCGACGTGGAGATTGTCGACGTCTTCTTTTTATGTTTTCGCTTTTTCTCGAACCCCAAGGAGACGTTCGACGCTCTCGTCGCCAGATACGACGAAAATCTAGGTTCTCGTTCTCGATCGTCTTCCGTGTTGCGGTCACATTCTATGCAGGTCAAGATGCGCATTGCGAGGCTATTGTACCTCTGGGTGGACCTACACTGGCGAGCGGAGGATGCAGAGGCATTAAACCCTCTGACTCAATTCGCCTTCTGCCGCCTTTCGCAAGATATACCACGGGAAGCTTCTTCGAGGTTGATTTCTTCCTTGCACCAACGTGCTTGCGCCGGCGAGAAATCCAGGGGACTCAGAATGGAGAAAACGATCGCACGCGCACAGGCAAAGTACCGACAGGAGGTCCTCATCAACACCTGGGAACCACGGGAGAAAAAGTCGATGATGAGACGCGACTTTTCCAGAGTTAAACTCGTGCATTTTCATTCTCCTAGAGGCCACGCCATGCTAGCGCTCCAGTTGACGCACCTGCTGTGGGAAAAGTACAGTGCATTCGAGCCAGAAGACGCGGTTCGACATCTGATGACTAGGAACGGCGATGACAACCCGCCGACGTCCGAGGTTGCGCGCAAAGTGGCAAACTTTATGGCCTACGAAAGAGCCGTGCACCGATTCGTCATGAATAGCATCGGTACCGCCGAGTCGGTACAAATGCGGACTGAACTGACCGAGTTTTTCCTGGAGTTGGCGACTGTGAGTGTTTAGACTATGGATCAACGACGGACTGGCTGACATTGGGACAGAAATGTCACGAGCTTCGAAATTACTCTGCCTCCTGTCTGATTGCCCTTGCTTGTGACCGTCCTACCGTGCTTCCATTCATCACGGTGTGTAGTCTTTATGTTCGTACTACACACCACTCACTTGTCTTCGCCTGTCTGCCAGAAATTGAAGCTCAACCCAGCCCATGAACAGATGAGGACTATGCTCAGGGACTTTTACACGCGGGAGAACCGTCACATGGCGGGCTATAAACAAGCGTTGCAGAGCTGTAGTTGTCCTGCGCTCCCAGGAATGAGTGAGCATTCTCCTGCCTATGTTCTGTAGATGCACCTGACACATGACCAGTGCTTTTCATCCGGGAAGTCGCGCGCGGATGTGGGTCGGGGCCGTATGACGAGCATCCAGATATTCCTGGGTCTCGTCTGATAAACCTGAAACGCTACCGCCCAATAACGTGGGCTGTTAGGGGTTTGTTTCGAGCCTCTAGTGTCTCGAGTCGTTATTGACGATCCTTTTGCAGCGATGGAGAAATGTCACGCGCCATTCAAAATCCAGCGTGTGGATTATATCTGTGACTGGTTGGAACACGTTTTGTCTGAATACCTGGTTGGCACCGAGGCGGAGTGGGAAAGACGCATATACGACAATTGGTACGTCGACTGCTGCTGTATCTGGGCCAATTGCTGATCTCTACAGTCGCAAACTTTGAACGGCCGGTGACTGATATCCACGCAGGCGTGGTCTGGAGATCGTTTGAATGCAACCTAATTCTTTAGTACAAGAAGAAAGTCGTTCCTTACTTGCATTGGTTCACTAATTATCTTAAGTATCTCTTACACGCTCGTTGTCCATCTGTACTCGATGAAATGCATTTGTGATGCCCAAGGAGGTCGTGTCTCGTGTCATAGCATATGTGCATATTTTGCGTACATAACCACATACGACTTCCAACGCGCCTGTCATGTGGGGCTGAATGAGTCGAATCATGCACGGGCTGCCTCAATTCGTCTCCTTGCAACTTGACGTCGGTTCAGTGATGAGAGAGAAGTAGTAGCGACCGCATCCTTGTCCTTGCTCCGCTCCACCTCCTCGCCCGAGACTCCCAAGATGATTTCGACGTGGCAGGGGTGACCTTGGTAAGGGTTGATGCGACCATGTGCGCGGTACGTGCGACGACGAGTTTTCTAGACGAGTTGTATGTTCAACATCAAGGAGTAGGTAGAAGACATGGACACGGGGAAACATACGGGTGCCTGCTGAACCACGATGTTTTTGATGATGAGGTCTTCGAGTTCCAAGCTCTTTGCGTCAGCATTAGCCTCGGCGTTCTTCAAGAGGCGGGTGATGAATTTGACGGATTTCTCGGGCCAGCGACCTGTGGTCGAGATGTCAACTCTCTCCGCACAGTGTGATCACGAAAACAGACCTTGGGTCGTCTTGAATTGTTTGGCCTGGCTGGCACGACCGACACCACCTGAGAAACGACGGAAGGGAATGACTTGTTTGTGTTCCACGACATCGCCGAGGTAAGCGTAAGCCTTGGTCAATTTCATGCCTGTCAGATCTGGTTGGTTTCGGTCGATACTGCGCGGCTGATCAAGGACGCACCTGAGAGGGCTGCGGCAACCTCGCGCATGTTCTTGAAGTGTGTGCGGAGATACTCGCCGCGGGCGCGGGCGGCTGCAAGAAAGTAAAGTGATAAGGTGAGATGGACGCGGTGAACTGTACAGGAGACCGACTTTTTTCGGGGTTGGTGGCGAGGGCGGCGGCGGCGTAGCGAACTAGAAGGAAGAGCGGTCAGGGAGATGCACTGGCAGCACGTCGGCGTCGCACGTACCCATCTTGAAGGGCTTGTCGAGCGCGTCGTGAGGTGGATGCGGCGTCGATCCGGGCTAAGATTGTGGCTTGAACCTTGTTTCTGCAGTTTTACGGACTTTGCCGGTATGGGTTATTATGTAATGGATGACTTACTTACCCCTTCTGGCAATCCTATTGGATCCCAACCATGCCAGCAAACAATGACGTCCATGATTCGTCGGGGGTCGCGCCTGCTCACCAGTCCGACGTTTCCTTTTCTTCCCAGTCGACCACAGTGACATCCAACAGCGCTTCACAAGAAACCGACTTCTCCATCAGACCGTCCGATGATCAGGTACGCATACACTCACCTCCAGCAAACAAACAGCGTGTCACGACCACCGTCGCAGCTCGGAGCCCTCACAGTTCTCCTCGAGAGAGAGAATCGCATCAAGGAAGGTGCAGAGAAATTCCTGAAGCTCCCCATCACCGTACGACCTGGTCATTTGTCAGTGAGTCGCGCTGAACTCGATCCCATAAGGACACTATGCGGATGCAAGTCGTGTCGGAACTTGAGATGGCCACCAACGAGATAGAAACACTCACCAAGAGAATCGAGCAGGGTGAGCCCAGTCCCAATTTCACGTCCTTTCTCGATCCCCCTGACTCCACCAAGAAACATCGCGTGGCAAACGGAGAAAAAACGGCGTCGGGCCCACAACCAAGCGCAAGTTCGCGGGACAAGCCCCTGCATCATCCGTCCGCTTTCGAGCAGACAGCGATGACAGAGATCGAGGTAATCATTTATCCATAACGACTCCGGCTTGATCCAACGGGGTTATCAGATGACTTCCGTACTGCGTTGAACCAGACGAACGCGTATCTCAAGTCACTCGCCAATACATCTCGTCCGACTTTATTGACCCCAGGGATGGCATCATCATCATCCAGCACTTCTCCCAGCTCCACGAACTCTGAACTCGACAAAGCGCGTATAGATATCATGAATAAGCTCGTCAATCTTCTCCAACGTAATCTTCGCGTCCGTTACGAGTTAAGCATGTGCGACGTAGTCCAAGCGTCAGTTCCATTCTGGTCTATCTTCATGGTGTGCCGGCTCATGAGATGTGCAAGCGTAATACCATGCCTTTCAGACAAATCGTCAAGGCACTGTCGCGCAGCGGCGTACAGGCTTATCCGCCACTCATTGGTTGATTCTGCGTCAGTGGAAGAATTGCACCGTCAGCCTTTGGAATGGTTCATCGTAAAGTGGTGTCGTTCGCTTCTGGCTGAGATTTGTTTTGTGAACCTTCTCCAGGTCGCTGGCGCGCGACAACAAACATGCTGTTGAGAGAGAACAAGTCATCAAGCTCATCCGTGCTGTGGCTGACATCGTATCAGAGAAGCGTGACAGACGAGGGAACACTGGATCAAGTATCATTCCATTGTCCGAGCCAATAATGCGAGCGTTCGTTGCTGTTGCAGAGCATGCAGAGGACCCATTTAGGCAGATATGCGTTGAAACATTGGCCGAGATGAGTTCGTGAAGACCGCAAGTAAATTCTTACAGTGCTCTGACCGCATCCTCGACAATAGGTTTGCTTGATATCGACCTGGTTGCAAGGACAGGCGGTATCCGGTTCCTCCTCCATGCTCTTGGCGAGGGCCCAGCGGAGCTCGGACCCATCCTCGCATCCACGTTCCTTCACATTATTGACTCCCCGCGCACTCGTGCTTACCTGCGATTGGGTGTTGATGTCGAGGTGTGTTGCAAATCCATTAGTTTCGCTTCCCCTAATAGCTCCCCAAGATCGCACTTTTAGCAGTGACCGATGCCTACGGGCGAGGCTCCGATCACGCGGAACGCATGAGAAGTTGCACAAAAGTCATAGAACTTATGCTACGGACTTGGAGTGGTTGGTGATGCAAATGCTTGATCCTCTCACGGCTGACACGATGGTAGGGTTGATGTATTTCTGCATGGAGAATCAAAGAGCGATCAAATCTATTGTCAACACACTGCGAATACCTTCCCTTGATACGAGAGTACGTCCATATTCTCTGTGAGAGCCCAAACTCTCACGTAAATGTAGGAAATTGTCCTCGACATGTTCTTCGACCTTCTCAACATCAAGGCCCCTGAGTGGTACAAGACCTTCATTGATGGACGTCGTTTGACGAGTTGAGTGACCTGACTATCTCATCGTGGAATTCAAGTCATATTCTGTAGTGTATCGTAAACCAAGGAATTTGCCTGAACGCATTGGCGAAACCAAGCCGTCAGAGCGGCCGCCCGAAACGCTGAAATTGACTGACCAATATATTGCTCTCTTAATTCTCGTATTCACTAATGCGGGATTGCTCGATGTAATCAAATTCCACTCCTTTTGAGAGTGACATATACTGACGTTGTTATCAGGCATTAACTGGCATGCTAGAGGAGAACAACATGGGGTCCACCCTGACGCGGAAGGCCATTTTGCTCATGGCAGAGGTCATGCAAATGGCGAATAGAGTCTTGCCATTAACCATTGCAGCGAGCATACAGGCTGTTCCTCGCGTCTTTAATCTCGCGTCGGATTACAATCGCGGGGAGCATAGAATTGTCGGGACGTCAGCGATGTCCGCAATTGATAGTTTCAATCGTAATCGCGCAAGGTTGCAACCTAACGTCAAGGGTACGAGACCGAGGTTAGCTCTGCCTTGTGCTCATACAACTTTCATTCCAATGATGTTCTTGTTCAGAGCCAATTCGGCAGAAGACGCTGTCCGTCGAGGACAACGTCAAGTAGAACAAAGCAAGATCAAGATGGGCATGCAGATGGACGACAAAACATTCCAGTCATGCTTGCTTGAAACTCAGGTGAATCGCTTCATATATAAAGTCAAGTTTAGTTTTCTAAGAATACCTTCTAGGTCATGCTCACTAAAGACAATATGAAATGGAACTTTGACATCATCCAAGAATTAATTGATGGTCCGCTCCTAAATCCCAAACGACTGGAGGAAGCTATCAAAGTTTCACGCTTCATGCGCCGCCTCATGTCATTCTTTCACCCATTTTCGCATCGGTTCTCGGATCTTCCACGCAAACAAGTGAGCTGAATGTAAGGTTACTGTTTTGTTGACTCACGAGGTCGTATGACAGCCTAATCTTCGATGGGTGCGATTGGGATGCAATCTCCTCACGACCCTCCTTGCCAGCCCTGACGGGATTCGCTTTCTGATGTCGGAGGACGATTTTCTCAATCAAATCGTGAAAAGTTTTGCCCAGCTCGATCCAGTGTGTATGACACTTCTCATGAATTCACGCGCTGACCCCGACCCGTAGTTCAACGGTACTCCCGAGTCCGACCCAATTTTCTCTAAAGCACGCATATCGGATACCCTAACCTACGGATACTTTGAAATGCTCGGTACTCTCAGCAAGCATCCAGAGGGACTCGAGTATGTGAAGGACATCTGTATAACATCTTTCCTAATACAGTTTACAGGCTCATGGAAAAGTCGAAGATCTTTACTGCTTTCTACCATCTTAGCGAGCTCCGGAATCGTGAAGATCTCATCACTGCGGTGATTACGAATCTAGACTGCACCATGTACGTTTTCGCGCGTTCTCGTCCCCGTGATGCTCAAACATAACTCCCATCCAGTGATGGGCACTCCCGTGTCGTGCTGTCGAAAGCTCTGACATCCGAAGACGTCCATGTTCGATTGTTTGCAACGAGTCATCTTGGCGAGCTCATTCGCAATTCGCTCAGCCCAGTCTCATGGAGTTTACGGCTTCTCCTGACGCAACTTTATGACCCTTCTCCGGAAGTATGCGAGATGGCCATCCGGTTCCTTGAAGAAGCCTGTGATGCCATGGAAGTGCTCCAGCTTGTTGTGGAGATGCAGCCGACGATGGACCATCTCGGCGAAATAGGCCATCCTTTGTTGTTGAAGTCAATATCAAAACGCGACGCTTTCTACATTCATCTGACTGATATCATCCAGGTTCATGTCCACTCCAATGGGGTTCCGGTATCTCTACAATGCTGGTTATATCAATAGAGAAATGGATATGTGGTTCCATGTAAGGACACCCTTACTAAAATTTCAACTAACCACCAGTCTATTAGGAACGAAACATCTATTACGTAGTCCAAGTGGAAATCTTCTTGGCCAAGGTATTCAGTTCAGAAGCTACGGAGGACGACGAAGACGTTTTGTGAGTATTATATTTTGATTCCAGCCCTAGCTCTAATCGACGCGCTGACAGGGCCTTCGATGGGGTCGTCCCTCCCCATTTTTACGGGGAGATGTCCAAGACCGAACTTGGCTGTCAAGTCTTGAGTGAAAAGGGACACTTTGCAGAGTTTTCTCATTTTATTCGGCAGCATGGTCTTGAGAGCGAAGACCTCGAGCTTATCTCGAAGCTAAAGAGCATTCTTTGGGCAGTTGTGAGTCTGTCCACATATTTCTCGTAGTGACCCTTGATTCACTGGTGTGTGCAGGGTAATGTTGGTGCCACTGAAGGTGGTTTGCCATTCCTCGAGGAGGAAGAGATCATTCCGTCGATTTTGGACATAGCAGAGCACTCTCCGATACCTTCTGTACGAGGGTGAGACGAAAGAACACATGTTACGACAAGGCACTGAATTAACTCCCAGAACGTGTTTCTTCGTCTTGGGGTTGATATCATCGACCACACAAGGGGCTGAAATATTGGACGACTACAGGTGGGAGGCCACTCTATCACCCCTTGGCCTCCCAACCGGTCTGTGTGTACCGGTGGACTTGGATAAGTTCATTTCGGTATGAATTAAGTGCGTATGCGATATTATCACTCACAGTCTTATGAAGCTCCCCACCTGGGAACCAATCGAAGTCAAGAGTGATACGGATATTCGTCTACTTCCCCCTACTGTGCAGACGGAACTCGAAGTTATCACTGCGATTGACAATCTGAGCAACACTGTGATAGCGAACGCCGCCTCACGTTCCTTGGCAAGGTCAGTCCTTCCACCGAACAAGTCATTCCTAGCTCATCTTGGCGCATCAGAATGAAGTCCCGGCCCGAGTATCGTTCTGCGTTTACCTCTCCGACAGTATTTTTCAGGGCCCTCCATATCATTTCCACGCAACGTTACCGTCTCCCTGTGCGGAGATACATTCTCGATCTATTCAACATCGAACTTGATCACGATGTAATCAAGGCGATATGTGACATTGCTGTCTCCCTCCGCGCCCCTCCATCTTTCAAGCAATCTGAGGCTCACATCAGTCGGGTTGTCAGCATGCTGGGCCCGAAACACGCTGGCGGGGAGTCCGATAGCGATGCTGAAGAGGATGACTCGGAGATGGACGACGTGACGGAAGAACCTGTCGTCAAGAACAATCCTGTGATCATGCTGCGTCCAGTGAGCAGAATTATTGGGTTTGACGCATAAATTTTTGTTGGTATTAGCATCTGCCGATCGGGGATAATCAGTTCATCATCAACTCGCACTTTTGTAAATGAAATCATTGTAATTTATGTTACATAGGATATAAAGTCCATATACATACCCCAACAGTCTTTCCTCGAGCGAAGCCCTGAAAATCGTCCTCGTGCTGAATTCGATGTGGATGGCTACAGATCACTCAGGGGGTTCAATTTTGGGGTCAAATTTCATTTGTTATACAAGACCGTTGTACCTTCCGGGCGCAGCATACGTACATATGGTTCAGAAAATCGTTCTTCCAAGCCGCTGAAGCTTCCGAGACTGTAAGCGACGACTTGCAGCATCGACGAGGAAAACCTACCCCTTCATACAGCAGCGCAAACACAGACACCTTCGACACGACCAACATCTTCTCCGTCGTACATGTCCCCACCCACTTCTTTCCATCTATCGCGATATAGGGCGAGCAAATCGGCCGGTGAAGCCACCACCACCACCACACGGTCACCGCCCAAGGGAACGGATCGAAGACCTTGCCGGTCCCGCCCGTGCGTTGCTACGAGTAACACTGCGTGAGCACGGAGCGCGAGAGTCGTTCTTGGTGCTTGGCGTTGTGCGCGTCCGTGGCGTTCCGCCTTGACGGTAAAGGCCGATACCAGGCCATCATCGAGCACTGGTTTGATGAGTTGTAGAGCACAGGAGATCTGTCGGACCCGTGAGTGCAAGCGTTACGATAGCAAGAGCAGTCTTCACGGACTTGAACTTCCTCTACGACGTCGATGTTCCGGTGTTGGGACCTACGTTGGGCGAGTGTAATGAGCGACGCCATTGGGGTTGTCACGTCGGACGCACCTGCTAACATGTAGAAATTCGGGATGTCAGGGATTGTTGTACCACAATAGCCGGTGGGACCTCCGTGGGCATCGTAATACCCCCGAAGAGTGGTTCCATTTACTTAATCCTTTCACGTGGACGGGGTACTGGTCCTAGTGCGCGATACCGTCAGAAGACCGAATAAGAAGCGGGAGAAAAGAATGACCCCTAAGAATTCCGTCGCGTAGTCTTAGACGATGATGTCAAACGGTAATACTTCGCCTTTCCGAAGAACGTCAGGTTTCGTAGTAATGCCTTACCTTTCTTTGTCAGGATCCCATCAAAGTCGAGAGCAACATTCGGCAGACTTAGGCTTTTGAGACAACCGCTATCGGCCACTGCCGGACGGGTATTGGCAGAACGATCGATTCAACGTCGAACTGCCTACCTGTTTGTTTGCATCCAAGGATATTAAGAGTCAGTTTGCCAGGAAGGCGCACTGGACTTACGATGCGTGGGTATCAAGTAGTCGTGATACGTGCTCGGCGTACTGTCTAGTATGTATTGTCGTCAAGCCTGCAAGATTCATCAACGTTCTGCAACTATCATGCGAGACTTGAAACGGACTGCTGCACTCTGGGGTTTCAGTGAGGGACAATCAAACTGTGTATGTCATACATAAGCGCTCCAAGCGAAATGGAGGTCCCAGGCACCTTGAACATGATGTGTGCACGATGAAGCCTCATCACAAGGGGTATTCGGGCGAACGCCATTTTGCCGTATTGGAATACGGTATATGAACGGGGTGGGATCGGGGCGACGTGCACTGGTAGCCCAGGCAGTCGCGGCGCAAATAGAGCGGGTCTTGTGGAAAGCCGGACAGCCGCGCTCGCGTGAGCTAGGAGCACAGCCACTGCGGTGTAGACCGGATTCGAGTTGACAACGACGACGCTCGACCATCCAAGACAATGTCGCTCCTTCGTGCTTGCCGTGCGCGACCAAGTTTGAACGCGTTGGCGTACGCCCGTGGCCTCACGACCGACGTTCCCGCCAAAACGCAAGTCGCAGCCGAGAAATCGGAGAGCACACAAATTGCGGAACCCGTCCACCGCGAGATTTTTACTGCTGACGTGGTCAGCGGTGCACCCCGTACGAATCATAGTCGCAATTCTCATGAAGTCAGCACACCCATCACATTCCCCTAGCCGAACTTCGCCATCGCGCCGTACGCATTTACCAACCAACGCGGAATACCATGCAAAGTGGCTCTGGAAAGTCGGAACGTTGGCGCATCGACTGGGATATCCTCCAAGGCGCCGGCCGCTGGGAAAACCCTTTGATGGGATGGGCTAGTTCGTGAGTAGTTACTATGCGAACCGCGGACTCTGTATCTACTCTTCTATCAGGGCGGATTACATGCAAGGTACACGCCTCTCGTTCAGGAGCAAGGAGGATGCCATTCATTTCGCCGAGAAGCAAGGTATGCAACCCGTTCTTATGGTGTCTCTTTGGCTGAGGTCGCATTGTTTGATCCTAGGCTGGGACTACTATGTGTAAGTGTCGAGTATCCTTTCCGTGTATTTCTGGTTCACCCATCTTCCTTTTGTAGCCAACCGGAAACCGTAAAGAGGATTCCCCCAAAGAACTATGCAGAGAACTTTGTATACAAGCCCCACAAACTACGCATCATGCGTACAAAGTAGTGCTCGTTACTTGATTAGATTTCGCTGAATGTCACCCCGTTTCCAATCGATGAGCTGCCTCATTTCACCAGAATGGTAAACAGCTGTTTTAGATTAATATACTTGCCCTGCGTCACCGGACCAAGATTCGCGGTCGACGAGACTCCCTGTTCGACTCCGAAAGAATCCCGGAAGGGTTCCGACCGTTTCCGCCTGAACCTGCGCTCTTGATTCTGTCTCTTCCTGGGTACCACCCGGTACCACCGACTGGGGGGGGATATGCAACTCCACTCTTGTCATGTTCCCATCGGAATTGATCATGCTGGACGAGATCCGAGAGCTGACATTTGACACACCACGGTGGATTTCCTTGGCAGAACGAGAACCGCAGGTAGGTGAGCGTGATGAGCGTGCACGTGAACATGGGCCGCGTGCTCACCATCGTCAAATGTTGCGTTCTTTTGGCTTCGTGGCTGATGGACGCCAACAAAGGTAACACTTTCACGAGGACGACAAAAGCGTTGTATACACATCGCGTGACTGCCAAGCTTGGAAACGGTACCAGGTCGTGCTACAATTGGCACTACTCACGATATGAAAATGGAATGCAGATTCCGATCTTACGTTCCTGTTTATGTGCAGAAAATCGTGCCTATGTAGATCCCTTGGTAGGGACCTAAATGGTCGAGAATATCACCATCAAAGACGTTAGGCACCGTCATGATCGTGCACACAGCGTCTATCGCGTCGTCGTCACCTAACACACAACCAAGTGTCAGGGGAAGGGGTGGATAAATATAAATCAATGGGTGGCAGTGCCTACCCGGACATTGCACTGCGTCGTTGGGTTGAATGATATGAATTTCACCCCTGACGTGCGAGAATCCCAAGAAACGGCCAGGGACGATGGGAATGACGTCTTTTCCGTTATTAATGCGCTCAAAGTCGGAGATCTGTGAAAAGGATGTATTTTCAGGTACATTGAGAGGGGAACGATGAAAACACCAACTGTTGCATCGAAGAGAGCAGCCCATGCGGAATTACCGACGCGAGGAGTGCCAAAGGTGACGCCTTTGATGGCGATGCCGGGTGGCAAGTTGAGGGCCATGAACATGCAGTCGAGTTCGGCGAGCGCTCCTCCAAGGGAGTGACCGACCTGTTCAAGATGAGGACAGGTTGTGGGTAGATGGGGAGATGCGTACCAAGGTGACAGATGTGGCGCCATACTGAGATATGAGGGCCTCTACTTGGTCGAGAATGATCGGCGCAGTCATTGCGTGCTCGTTGGCGAAGCCGCTGTGAACCTGGACACTGCTGTCTACGCCAGGAAAGAGGGCAGGAACGAGGCTGTCCAAGATGATGTCGACATCGGTGAGATCGGAGAGGCTAGGAGAGGGTGAACGAAAGTAATACAAGAGGGGAGTGCAGGAGTTACAAGTGTGTGGGGTCGGTGCCCTGGTGGGCGACGACGACGGAGTTGGAGGAGGGCCAGTATCCAACATAGTCTGGAGAGGGATGGTAAGAACAAGGCAAGGAAGGGGAGGAGACGTTGATACAGTATTGGATGGCATCACCGTCCCCACCGGCGAGAGAGACCTGGAACCCGGGCACGGCTTGGCATGCCTCTGGGAGGGGTGAGACAGAAGGAGCAGTGAAAGTCAAAAGACATACGACCGCATGTCCAGTCCTGCACGATGGAAGGGGGACAGTAGGCAGCCCTGGCGAACTGTGCGTAAGGCACTAGGGCGGAGAGCCGAGCGGGGGACAGGATGGTCATGGAGGAGCAGGAGGGAGGGCACTGGCAGGGTCGGTGGGCATAGCCATGGTAACTTGGAGGGCTCGCCGAAAGGGACATCAGAACTCGTTGTCGTCGTCGTCGTCGTCGGTGTCATCATTCATCCGGACTCTCGCTCGACTCCCTCCATGTCCCTCCCCGCCCTCCGCGTCCCCGACCAGTCCCTCCCGCCCTCGTCCACCAGGAAACCCCACGTCGAGCTCGCCCCAGATCAGCCTCTCACCACCCAGGGAAGGCCCCGCGTGCGCGTCTACGTCGCTTGCTTGCAATGGTACGGCTTCTTCTTGCGTTTTCCCCTCTTCTCACCCGCATACAAGCCGGACGCGCAAAATCCGCTGTGATGGCGCGAAGCCCGCCTGCCACAACTGCACCCGTCGCGTCAAGCCGACCGACCCCTGTACCTATGATCCCGCTCCAAGGCGCAGAGGCCCAGACAAGACGCCCGGCGCACGACAGCGCACGGCCCGCGAGGCTCGTCATGAGAGCGACATCGACCCACTCCCATCCCGTCGCCGCCGCCGAACGAGGCACGACACGCCTCCACTCCCCGCTTCCTCCTCCTCCCCCCCTCCTCTCGTGCTTGACCCCCAGTTAGCCAACATGCCCCCGTTTCAACCCGCTCCGGCAGACTTCACACCACCACCTGTTTCACTCACCGGCTCGGAGCCATTCATATCTAATCCGCTCGCGGTCCTCCCGGACAGCACATTACACAACATGATGACCAGTCAGGTATTAACTTGCTCGCTTACTCGTCCTTGTCATTCTCATACCACTTGTGATGATTCTTGAAGGGTCCACGTGATATATTCAGTTTAGCTTCCCGCACAAACCTCCATCCCCCAGCCACCTCTCTCATCAGCGCTACCACATCTCACGCATTCATCCCCCAATACCAGGACACCGACACCGACACCGACACCGACACCTCTGAGGAATCTCTTAGAATTATCTGCGAGCCTTCCCTTGACTTTACTCGTAAAACTTGGTGGGACTTCCTCCTCGCCATGTACTCTTTCTCTTTTCCATCCCAATCCCTATCCATACCCGTGTCTCGGCGACAACAGGCGGCAAACCAGATTACCAGCGATTTACGATTTTTCTTCCGCTCTTCAAATTATTTCTTTTCTTTCATCAACGTCCCTCGTTTTCTCTCTATTTATTTCGATCCTGAGAGGCGGGCTCGTTTGCAACCCAGTCTCTTGCCTGCAACGCTGGCTATCGCAACCTTCTTTCAGTCTTCCGAGGCAGGCTTCGGTAAACAGGGTCGCCGGAAAGCTATGCTTCTTCGGGACGTCGCTCAAGGTGCCCTCGAGGCCAGTTTCAACGCTCGTTGGATCGACGAAGAACTAGCCCAGGCAGCTTGGGTAAGCAGGCCTCTTTGTTTCTTCCCTTATTTGACCGTCCAAAAGCTACTGGCTTTCTTCGAAGTCTGCGCGCATCCTGATCACACGAGCGAGCGATGCTCGTCCGCTCTGGTCATGCTTGACACCATCATTAGGACGCTTTCCCTGACTTTTGTCGACATGAACGACCCCGCTTCCAGTAGATTTCCTCCACGTTCTGTCCCCTCGATCGTGTCTGCGTCGCAATCTTGGGCAACTAGTTCGTTACTCAATGCTGGAGTGCACAATACGCACACACCGTACCCATCGCAAGGTTGCTCTTGCGTTTCTCGATCGCTCGGACAACGTTGGTCCGCCGCACATGAGTATATCCCCCTCTGGCTCTCTTCCCCGGCCTGGGACAGCTCTTGGACAGAAGCCGAGACCAGAAAGGAGACTTGTCGGAGGCTTTGTTGGAGCACGCTGTTGCTCACAGCTGGTTACACAACATATGTCACGTCAGAAAACCGGAGACCGACTGATTTTTTTGTCGTAGAACCGGCCAATGTATGCACATCTCCCGTCCGTATTGCTCTGCTGACCCATGTGCGTTTAGTTTGCACTACTCTTTCCCGGTGAAGCGATACGCTCCTCCGATGGCCACTCTGGAAAAGATACCATTTGGTCACTCAATTATCGGACCGTGCTGCTTTGGCACAGCTGTCTGAGGATGCTCCACGACCCCAGCGTGACGACAGCCCAGATGGCACGGTTTGGACTGGATGCATGGCTCGAAGCGGATGCACTCGAAGCAGCGCTCAACTCACACGGATGCGACCTCGAGAGATCATTCCTGTTCCAGGGACGCGAGTATCTATTCAAGTAAGCAAGTTGTTTTTTATGGTCCATCGGATTGATCATTTTCTCAGCGTACGAATGATTGTGACGCATGAGTTCCAACGATATGCACCGCTTGCTTCGGGGTAGGTGTTTCCCTGTTTCATTGGCCAAAAAAAAAGCCACTGAACCGCTTTCAGTGACGTCACTCACCTTTTCCATGAGAAGGCAAAGCAGTGGCGTACGTCGATCTCGTCTCGATCCTTACGATCCCAACTCAGAGTGTCGATTTCCAAGTCACCCACCAGGCCATTGTCGCCCAGCGTGTTGTCCAGTCACTGGGATCCGTGACAGGACATGGATCGCAGCCGTTGCTGCACCGACCTTTCTTCGTGTTTTGGTTCATGGGCCAGATTAACAGGTGATGTGGCGTCAAGAAGTTATGCATTGTGCCACTGATCTGCAACCGGAACAGAGCACTATTACTTTGGGAGCGCGACAATTCGTTGACTCTTGCCCTCGATGTGGGAATTGCCCTTTTTAAACCCATCGACTACCTGAGTTCCTTGTGGCCGTGTGCCGGTAAGTCCTCTGGCGAGTGCTCAGCCGGGTCGTCGCTGAGGCGTGTGCCATGCACTAGAGCAAAGATACCGGTCGCGGGTGGTCCGCGAACGACTCGCTGCTGCCTGTGGACAAGCAGGTCGAGCGCTGCCACCTCCGGGTCCCGGGGAATATGTAGTTTCGAACTGATGACCGCTGTACAGTGTTAGTTACCATTTTGCCGATAAGTTTCCTAAAAGGGAATGATGTGGCTGCCAATACAAGTCGCGGACGTACTTAAGCCAGAAATGCGCGTCGTTGGCTTCGTCCTGCGTGATAAGTATCTCATGGAAGACGTTCGCCCCTTTCATCTCGCACTCTCTCTTCCCCCAGACGACCAGCCCCCCACCTCCACACTCAAGCGACCACCTTCCCCCTCCTTCGAGGGTGCAGGCGACGAGATCACGAGGAAGAGGTTCAAGGAAGACCCCTCGGAAGACATGGCCCAATTACCGATAGCATCTTCGTCCAAACACGACGCCCTCGTCGAGGATCTCGCTCAGGAGCTCCAATGTGGCTGCTGCGCCGAACTCGTCTACCGGCCCGTCGTCGTGTCGCCGTGTCAGCACTTCTTTTGCGGAAGGTATTCCCGGCTCATGTCTCCAGAGTGTCGTCAAATTCTAAATCAAGTTGGCAGCTGTTGTGTACTTTGGATCAAGGTGAGCGTCGGCGTCCAGTGCCACCGAGGGGGTCCGACTACGCCGTCATGAGCGAGTTTGGCTACGCCAAACGCTTTGTTGTGTCGTTTTCACGCCTCGAGGATGGCGACATGTGTGTTAACTAGATTGATCTACAGAACGGTGGCACAAACTGTCCCGCCTGTCGAGGCGTCTCGACATTCGTCTCTCCTTCTCGTCCCCTTCAGACAATCGTAGATGTCCTGCTACGCGCAGAACCATCCAGGACGCGCACAGAGCGGGAGCGAATGCAGGCGGACGAAATTTATAAAGCTGGCTCGTCGATGAGGGTGTGTACGGTGGTCAATACCCAAATGTCATTCCTCAAGCTCTCCAACAGATTCCAACTCCCCGAGAGGCATCTCCAGAACCGAATCTCAACCAGAACTCGGACTACGCACGTCCTTGTCCGCACTGTGGGCCAGATAATCCGTATGGGTGGAGATGTCCACAACCGATCGTGGACTTTTCGGTCGACCCAGAACAGGCTTGGCATCTCGACGATGGTGCGCCTCCGGGACACGCATATTGCGGAAACTGGTACGAGATTCTCGTGCTTTATCTTCCAGGGTCATTTATGTCGTCCTAGTGAGATGCTGCTTGCCCTTGGTGCCCCTATCACGACGAAATGTGATTTTTGCCAAGTGTCGTTCTGTGGTATCAACGTCCAGGGTAGATGTTTTGCGGCAGCACTAGCCAGTCAACATCCTCACAATCTGAGCGACGTCGGTGACCTCATTCAATCCTCCGAGGTCTATGAGTGCTTTGAAAACAACACTGTCGAAGTTGAAATCATGTTGGATTACTTGACAAATCGACAAATCACCCCAAGACAAATGTATCGTGACGTGAGTTCGCAATACGTGTCGCTAGAGTTCCTGAAACATTAATTTTGCTCGCAGATCGTGCAGCACATACAATCACAGCCCAACGGGTTCCGACCCCTAATCGAATCGGATCTTTTTGTGGATATGCATAGTGTCGCAGCGGGGATTGATGATAACCCCAGCGCTCCAAGAACTCGCATTTGTAGGCACTGCGCAACTGAGGCGTTGCTTTGGGGTCTGAAGGAGTGGTGGATTCGCGAACGTCAAAGGGGTCACTTGGACGCGGCCATTGCGAACCGTCCGGATTGTGAGCAAGGTGGCTCGTGTAGCCGACAGAAAGACCTTGGTACGTCATGCCAGTTCGAGCGATATTTCGGGCCTTGAAAGCGGCGTCTGACATTCCCCGATTTCCAGCGCATGCCAAGGAATGTGAGTAGTCGCTCGTCCTGAGTTCCCGATCTGACGAATGTGTCGTATCTGATAGACAATCATCTGGTCTCGACTTCACGATCGATACAAGTATCCAGTTCAAATACAGGCCTTCCTGAGAGGGAGGTAGTCGACGAGAGGGAGGTGCGACACGATGAACCAGATCCAGTTGCCGATGGTTACGACGCTGTGGTGGTTGCTCAGACTTTGTCTGGTCTTGAGGTGGACGAGGTCGGTGGCGATGCGGATGGTAGATCGAATGCACCACTATTACTGGGATGATCTAAAGGAGACTACTAGTTGACCTTCAGACCTGCCACCTGGAACATTTCTGCGATATTGCAATCCATTCCATCACGCCTCTTATGTTTCCACGGTTGCGATCATCGGCGCTGTCCACGTTCCAATAATATATACTTAGCTATGGGTGATACATGTAAATTCTACATTAATGACAGGTACATTTGTCGAATGAATACCAAAACATGCCAAAAGAGCGGCGTACGGAATATATACGCAGAACAGTAACTGAAAAACGAATGGCGTAGATCGAGCAACACGGAAAGCATATGAAAAGTCCTCCCTACATCACGTTTCCAAGTCCGTCGTACATGGCGATATGCGTGTCCCACGGCCGATGGCCACCACGCCCTCCAGATCGATGTGAACGGACAGAGCCCCGCTCCTGTGCCAGACCTTGGCGCCGCTTACGCTCCTTGAGCTCTTCCGCCAGTCGCTCGACCTTGGCTTTTTGCTCGGCCTTCTTCATCCTCTTCGCCTCCGCTTTCCGCGTCTTCTCCTCCTTGGCGTCGTCCTTGGATCTCGACGTGGTGAGGCTCATGGTCGGCGACGCCGACGATAGTTCCGAGCCATATTCAAAGGACTTGGAGGTTTTGGACCCGGGAGATATGATACGCGTCAGGGATTTCAGGCCTGGGCGCGGACCGGGTAGCACCGTCCGGTTCGTGGACACGAACAAGGTAGAGTCGACGGTGGGTGACGGTGAATGGGTCAGGACGGGGAAGGGAACAGAGAGCGGCGGCACGTGCACGCGGAGGTTCTCAACGTTTCGGTTCCTTGGCCGGATTTCCATGGTCCGCAGCGATTTGCCTAGTCCATCCCCCAAAGGAAGCTCAGTGGGCGCGAAGATAATGCTCCCAGAGCTTTGTGAGCCACAATTTTCCGTGGATCGCTCATCGATAATCGCGAATGTGCGTGGCGACGAAACGTGATCGACTGTGGTTTTCAGAGTAGCTGGGCTTTTCGGCGGAGAACATGACTGAGAATGTGATGAACTGACGGAGGTGGCCGAAGAGGAAAGTGATGGTGTATCGGAATCACTTGTACTCACGCCGGTACTGGATTGTTTCCGTGCACGAATGCGACGTGGAAGGCGAACAACGGTGTGGGTAGAAGGCGAAGGAGTGTGTGGATTATCTTCTGGATATGAATCAGATTCTGACTCGGAGGGAGTGAAGGTGCAGCTCGCAGGAGAGTATGAAGGATGTAGAGGGGAGAAAGGCTCCTCGTATTCCAGAAGAAGGTAAGGTATGATAGACGTCTTCCTTTGGCGCTGGTCGCAGGACTTGATGCTGGCATCGAGGTAATCATCATCATCCAATGCAACTCCAGTTGCCTCTTGCTCTTCAGCGACGCTGCGTGTATGTGAAACAGCCGGAGAAAGCAGTTCTGCAACGGCACGGAGCTCGAAGTCCGTACGTGCAGAGACGACGCTGAATGGTCTGCTATGGTTTGGCATCGTATAACTGCGTGACGGCGTCAAGGTGCTCGCTGAGGGGGTTGCCTTATGCGAATATTCAATTATTTGAGAGCTTGAAACTGGAGCGGAAGCCGGAAAATGATACGAGCCTCCATCACGAGTGGGAACGGCTACATCACGTTTAATCACAAGATTAGGATTCTACTGATTTACCCACGGACGGCTCGTGTGTATCCTACTTACTGATTTGTGCAACATGACCCCTGCTAGTCGCAGCGTTTTGTTGATCGACGGCCGGCAGCCTGGCGTCTGAGGCGCCTCGGGCCCGAGTTGACGACCCTAGGGTCTCGTCTGAGCCCCGCCCTTGATGGTCGCTGTCGGCCGGGTCAGGATCACGGTTACCACCGCTGCCACCTTTGCTATCCGCGCGAGAACGACCTGTCCTTTTCTGGCTATATGACTGGATAATTGCGGAGTACCATGAGCCCTACGCATTACTACACGTGTAACTTGGCAACAAAAGGCTTACCATAACAGTCTTCAGAGCACTACACCCAACGTAAAGAAGTAAATATACCATCATGACCAGCCAATAAAAGAAACCTACCGTATTTGGAGACTTCGACAACTGCAGAGTGTCGCTACTTCATAAACTCCAACAGAAGTCGAATTGGACAGAGCTCGGTGCATCGCATGCTTCACTAGAGCTTCCAGGTGTGTGATTTGGTATGTGTTGGAGAGAATCAACAGCTGACTTAGGACCGCAGGGGCGTGTTGAAGAGGAGTAATGAGTGCGAGCGAATAAAAGTATTGCAACAATGCCAGTGTGATTGGGTACGGTTCCGATAGATGGAAAGCACGCGGCGTTAACCGTGGATCTGGCCGAGGTTCTGACGAGTCTGGCGCTCCAGGAAGGTCGGGAAGGCCGACGTCCATGGAAGAGGACGGTAGAATCTCGATAGCTTGGTGGGCGCGTTCCAGAAATTTTACCCGTTGGTCCTTGAACCACGGCCACCTATCCTCCAAAATCTTTCTCGAACATTTGATCTTGCGCCCATCATCGCAAACAATCTCAAAATCTGCCAAAACCCCTTCCTCCAGTGCAGACAGACCAAACTCCTGCATAGGGATATCGAGCCGTAGTGGCGGAGACTGATATATACCGAACGACTCCAGGTCGATCACGGCTGCGTGATCCCAGTTGAGCAGTCGACGATTATAGTCCTCCACCAGATTCCCATTGCGGTTCCCGAATATGACGAATTTATTCGCATCTGCCCAAAGGCATGCACGGAACCAGGATCCAGACGCGACGGCATTTCCTGGATCGATGCGTGACCAAGTCATCGCGAGCAGGTCAAGCGCCCAGATGGAATAAGATTGGTATGTGTGCGCGAGGTAGGTGCCGGCGATGAGGAAGTGAGTGCCCAAGATTGCACCCGAGGGAAATCGAAGGCCAGGAGGAAAGGAGGTTCCTGTCATTGCTGTGGAGCGATCGGTGATTGTGAAGTCGGTGTCAGGTAACGGGGAGAAAACTTCAAGTTCGCGCTTGACATCCGTAAACTTGAAGTATGACATGAGCAGAGGATCACAATGATAAGTCAGGAACGTACATTGTAATTGCTGTAGAGATAGATGTCATTTGGAAAGTCGTCGGTTGAGGAGGCGGAGTATGGAAGATGAACAAGGGACTCGGTGGGCGTGAAGTCTTGAGAAGAAGGGAGGGGTTTGTCTGAACGGAAGCGAGTTCCTGGAGATCCTAGAATAGCGGTACTGTCGTTGGCGTGTAATTCTTCCTGAGGTAGCCGAACGCGTAGATTGGCAGATACTGCCACGCTGCGATAGGTGCCACAATGGTGGGGGAAGTTCCTCCGTTGGACCCAAGCTTTTCCCAGGAGATCGTAAACATAGACGTCATCTAACCACAAGTTAGACAGATCTTGACCGCCAATGATGAAGAGCCTGTCGGCCGTTACGGAGGAGAGATGCGCATAACGAGGCTTTGGGACAAGTGCATCGGCAGGTGCATCTGGAGATAATCCATTGGTAGAGGAGGCGGGGAGCCAGTGCATGGTCGACAAGTCAAGAAATCGGATATCATTCAATACGCAAAGATCCTCTGTGTTGGAGGAATTAGGGGCATTTCCCATTCCACCGAAAATGATCAGTTGGTTGTTCCCTGCGAATGAGAGATGAGTAAATAAACTGAGGGGAAGCGGGGAGACCTGCATGTTTCCGCGCTGTGAAAGTAACGTGGTTCGGGAACATCGTCCTCTGGAAAGGGTGTGATTTTCTCCCAAACGAATGTCTCGAGATCGAAGACATAGAGGTCTGAGGTCATCCGTCGCTCGGTGACCAGACGACCGCCCTGAAGAATTATCAGGAAGGAGACACGTGGAAGGAAGGGCTTTTCACGTACAAAGAGATACATTTTCGACCCGACGACGGTGGTGGATGCACCCTGTGAAGAGGGTCAAGAGAGGGAGGGAAAGACGGGGAGGACTTACGACGAGTTTTGCGGGAACATCGCCCGATGTTTTCCTGCAGAAAGTTGTGAGATCGGAGATGGAATGCATCGGATGGGGAGGAAGAGAGGAGGGGGAGTGGGGGCGGCAGGAGAAAGGCAGGCCTTAAAGTACGAAAGCAAGTACGCCCTTTGGATCAGACTCGGGTACTTGATCTGAGATCGTTGCTCGGTGCGTGCCGGAGTGACGAGAAGCCACGTGTTCAAATTTGATTTCGGATGCCGCTTCGAACTCCGAGTACAGAAGGTAACCTGCCGACGCCACCCCCCCGTAGTCAGACCAGCGCAGCGCCCACGGCGGACATGGAGGTGTAGGATTGTTGGGCAAGACGTCCAGACCAGGCACAGGTACTCTCATCGAACACGGTCCGACGAATCCTTATCAGCTTCCTACTATCTGAGCAATCCCACAAACTTTAATCCCTTCTCCGCTCTACCCGCCTTGAGCAGCGCGTCCTTTGGCGAAATGAAACTATTTGCGTCGCTCGACGATACTTCAGACGCCCATGTACCTCAGAAGATGGAACTCATCTGTCCATAGCCAGTGATTTTATTGTCTTCGCCTTCCGCCATCCATTCCCCTCCAGAGTATCTTGTTAGCCCTTGGGCCCATCCTCTTCCTCTTCCCCTTGTGGCGACCCCACTAGATTCAAACTCGCGTTACCGTATCAACCGATCAGTACATTGAACCTTACCATCTGCGGTTATCATGAACGAGTACTTGCTCCTTCATTTTACCAAATATAGCCTGTCAATCAAAAGCCCTGCATCTGTCACGGTGGGCAGAAAGTGCCTACCCCTGACGTTGTGTCCTTAGGAATGCCTGTCATTGCGTCCTGATCAGGAGCCTACTGGTTGGTAGGGCTCGCAGTTTCGGTCCTCGGGAAACGCGTTGATGGGAAGTGATCCGCTCTTGGGGCAGCTCGCCTTATCAGATCAGCAGCGAAAAGCCCCGTGTTACCTGCTGTGACTGTGGGGTCCGGAGTTTGACACCTCCGATTCAAACCGTCGAGGGCATGACAACCCCAAAACTATTTTCTGAAAGCCCGGTCCATCCCACAGAGCGGATGTTTTATGTAACGATCGAGTTGCTATACGTTGATACAAACTCACCTGGTTATCTTTCACGTTGTCGAAACTGTCAGTCCCGTCCCTGTCTGATGTATGTCCAACGCGACCAACTAATGCATTGCGCTGCTATGTGTCGAACCCATACGAATTGACTCGATACTGATTTCCGACACTCCCCCTCAAGGAGTATGGGGGAGATCAAAGGAATGTAAATCAAAAGTATACCTTTCCAATTATTCCAATGAATGATGCTATAAAACGAATGTTGGTTGACGAGTCCCAGCAGCGGTTTCCTAATATAGAAGGTCGCGCCTCCGCTATCAGTCTCTCTCGCTCGTCGTCGCTGTGGGGGCTCCTCAAGCCGTCTGGAGTTCACGTACATCGCATCCGATGCATTCGATATGCCCGATGTAGCCTCGACGTGGCTGTACGACTCGGTAAGTCGATCGATCTTCTCATTTCGCTCTGCTGATCTTTCTAGGTCGCGGTCTCAGTCGTCCTCGAATGGCTCGTAGGTGTGCACCGGTGGTCTGTGGTCGATGGTGGAGGGTGTGGACGGCTCAGGTACGTCATTCGTCGTGTCTCGGCGCTGCTCGTGCTGACCTGCTGGGTATCCAGCTAGCGCCTCCGTTTCGACTCGTTTCGAGTCGTGGCGCGGTGCGCTCGTTGCGTTGTCCTTCCGACCTCTTCTTTCATCATATCCGACGCTGTTGCCATCGATTTCGTGGCTAGAATCGCCCTCGAGGTCGCCCACCGCCTCCCGCTCGCCTATATGGCCCGGTATTTCGGCTTGGCGGATTCATTTCGATGTCGCCGTCGTTCGTGTCGCCGCTAGGACGCTCTGGGTCGCTGTGGACACCGTCTGGTGCGACCTTTTCGCCGCCTGGGTCGTCTGGAGCCCTCCTAGGTGAGTTTTCGCCCTTCCTGTGCTCCAAGCGTTCGTCGACCGTTCTGACCCGTGTAGTGGCTTCTTTGGCCGGTTCCTAGCGTCTTGCCGCTGGTAAATCCGTCATCGCAGCTTGCGGCTGCCTTCCACTCCCTTTCGAGCTCGACGCTCGGGGGTTCGTTCTCTCGTTGCACGGCTTCGTCAGGTGGTGGAGATGGTGTTGGGGAGTCCTCATGTACGTTACCGTTTTCCTCAGCCGTCGTCGTCTATCGCGTGCGCGCCAACGCGCTCGTTCTCTCCCCCTCGATCGACTTCGCTCGACACGTCATCGACCTCTCGACCTCGTCCTGGACGTCTCGGGGTATCCCTACGACTTCCCCGTTGGCCCGTGTGTCTGCGCTTTCGTGCGCGACACTCTCGTTTCGTTCGATGTCGGTCTCGCCCCCTGGCTCGACCTGCACGTCTGCGGGGTCGTTCGACGCCTCGTCGGGTGATTCGTCTGGGCTCCGTGGTTGACGTTCCTCGTCGCCGTTGCTGCCCGCACCCTCTGCACGCCCTCTCGACAACCTCGGCACCTCCGTCTCAACCCTCGGCTCGCCTCCTTGCCCCCTCCAGCCCTCAGACTTGTCGGGTGGCTCTGTGGGTGCGTCTGGATGACGCTCACCGTCGCCCGTCGCGTCCGCAGGGCCCTCTGACGGTCTTACAGTGTCCGTCATCACGGCGTCTCCGTCTATGTGGCCATGCGACGCGCTTCGTGCGCTCGCGCTCGCTGTCGACTGGTCGGTCTCGCGCACGGTCAGTCCAATGCTGCCGTCGCTCGCCTGTCCTGACCGCTTCCCCTCGAGCGACGTGCTCTGGGGTGCGTCTGGTCTCGTCGTGGTGGTCTCATCTTCGGACGTCTCCGCTCGACTGTACGGTTCGTCGACGCGCTCGTGTGCTCGACGTTCTTCGTTGTCAATTCCTTCCCTACTCTCGACCTCGTTGCCCGTCGCTCCGTGGTGGCTCGCGGCCACTCCCTGGATCTCCGTCCGACGCGTCTTCGCTCGGCGGCGTCCTTACTTGCGACGTGGCTCCCGACTGGTCTGGTGGGCTGTGCAATGTGCCCACTGGCCTCGTTGGCCCTGCGCACGTTGTGTGTAGGTTCGCGACGTCAGTGATCTCTTCGTGGACCTTCTGACTTGTATCTTTGTCCGCCCCACCCCCTCGCTCGATGCCCGCCACGCTCTGGCCCTCTCCGTGCAATCTCTTGTCGCACGGCATCCTCTGCGGTGTGGCTGTCGACGCGTTTGCTGGGGTTTCTGTGGGTTAAACGAACTGGTGGTCTTGTGGGCTGCTCACCGGGGTCTCGAGGCTTACGCCGTCCGTCCTGTGGCGATCCGCGGTCTCTGTGCCCGGTCCCTTGGCTGCGGCTGCCTCTTCGTCGACTTTCCCGCGTGGCGCTTCACCCGTCTGCTGGCGCGGTGGCTTGTCGAATCGTTTATTAGGTAGTCAACGCATTCCCGCGCTGTGTCGTAGTGTCGAAAATGTCTAGAAATGGATTTCGGAACTGTGCACTCGACTTCGTCTTGCAAGTCCATCGCGAACTTCGCTGAATCGCTCTGGTGGGGTTCCTGCGAGGTAATTGGCCACGCGCTGTATCTCAGCAATTTCCTGAGTGCTCTCGCGCCATTCCCACCGATTTCGACCGTCTGGCCTCAACTTGATAACGTTGGCCATTTCGTGAGTCTGGTCCCAAGGCTACTGAGCAGGGCTCATAACCTATTGAATAATAAGTACTGTATGTAGTCAATGCTAACGTAGGTAGCTCTATTGTAATGGTACTCACCTCAGTGGTTGGGAAACCAGCTGAGGTGTCTAACTACAGACCGAACAGACGACGGGCTTATGTAATACGGTGGCTGTACGACCGCACACCGTTCGCTATCTCCAACATGGACGCGATTCATCATTCCGTTCCACTCCATCCCCGGACATGTCTCTCCTAGACGTCACGGAGACAAAAGACATGATCCAAGTTCACTCACACCTCCAATATAATACCCCAGAACATATTTCCCCACACAATGTACATCCATCTCCCCTTGAACAGTTCCACATCTGGTTCAATGAAGCCCGTAATGCTGGTGTCCGCGAGCCAGAATCCATGGCATTGTCCACAGTTGGGCCATCCGGTATACCCTCCTCACGTATGGTGCTCTTCAAACAACTAGACAAACGAGGTTTCGTGTTTTACACCAATTATACCTCCCGAAAGTCGAAAGAACTGGACCAGAACCCCAATGCTGCCTTACTCTTTTTCTGGAGAGAGATATCAAGGCAGGTCAGGATTGTTGGCAATGTGGAGAAGTTGAGCAAGGAAGAAAGCGAAAAGTATTTCCAAAGTCGCCCAATCAGTAGCCAGCTTGGCGCGCTTGTGAGCAAGCAAAGCACTGTTATTGGGGAAAACGACTTGCAGGAAAGACTCAAGGAACTTCAAAGACTCTATGGAGTTGACGAGAGCACAGGGGGAAAACTTCCCCTTCCGGATTTTTGGGGTGGTTGGAGGGTTATTCCAAGGTATTGACAGAGTCCCATGGGTGAGCAAATCGGGTGCTAACATCCGGCAGTGAATTGGAGTTCTGGCTTGGGAAGCCATCCCGTCTTCATGATCGCATCCGATACCTGCGCAACGGGGGATCTTCTGATGAGGAACCTCACTGGACGATAGAAAGATTGGCGCCCTGATTTGAAATAGATTGTCATGGGAATTCCGGTTACCAGTAAGTTCGGTATAGTGCAGGTAGCATTGTACATGTGGGGTTGGGACTACAAGCCATACGACGGTCGACTGGTTGCTACTCTCCTGGTCCATTCTGTTGACTTCTCGGCAGGGATCCTAGTGCACCCGTCACGAGTCCTGCCGGGGGACGGAAAGGCCCGAATTTCATCTCATAGAACATCCTCCACTCTACCGTGACATGCTCTGAGCAATCTCATAAACGTTTACGGTCGGCTGGTTTCTGTGGGTTGTGAGAGTAGGTACGTGCGGTTTTGTGGTACATAGTGTTCCTTCGACAGCCTTGGACCTCATCCTAAGTGATTGACAAAATGTCGACATGAATCCCTTGACAGAGCGAACTCGACAGTCTTTTCCGGCTTTAGGATCCATACCTGCACATATTGCATCGAAGAACTACAGGAGTTTTCAACACTCGAGTTTCCCAAATGGGTCGGTAGTCGATCCTCCAGCCAACGTCACTTGAGGATTCCCGAGTTTAATATCCGGCTGCACGGCGCCATGGGCGAATTTTCCTCGTACCGGTATCCCCAACGGATAGGGCGCACCCCCCGACTCCGTTACCACCACGATTCATCTGAATTACACAAACCATAGTATCACCAACAACTGCCTATGTTAGGATGGTTCTTGATGGTCGCTGTCAGAAATACCTCGCGCGCTGGCACAGGGGTATAATTAGAAGCAGAAGCCAGAGGAACACTCCTCAGCCCAAGTTGGCCGTTCTTTGCCTATGAAGTGTTCTGAGCAAACGACGCCTCGAGTTTTCTTTTCGTCATGAGGCTTATCGCATCGCCCGACATCATTTCCGTGGCTGTCTTGCTACTCCCCGCACGGAGCGGAACTGTGCGGGTCACGTACGGCCCTATCTATGACAATTGCACTTGTCCGCTCAGTAACACCGTCTGTTCCAACGGCGTTAATGGGCTCGAGGAACAATGTGTTACCTTGGGAGACGTCCCTAATATAACCCTCTTGAGGGGACCACGAACATCATGATAACAGCCGCAGTTGATGCGGCTGATACCGTTGATATCGCCGAGGGGCTATTCAATGTGTAGACGGGTTGCGGTGGTGTAGAAGAAGGCCCTGTGATCGCAGCAGCGACTCAACTTTCGTCTGCTGGGTGTAAGATACTCCGACGCATGTGGTGCGGAAGCGACATTCTTCTGTACCTAATAATACCGGCGTTCGTGTTCTCCTCAGTTACAGAAACCGACGTGCCAGTGGATGCTCAATGAGTTATGTATGATGATAATCGATGGACTTCCCTTTCATGCAGCATAACCGTGACGTTGATTTGCACTACTCCACCGGATGAACTCTCCGAATCGACGTCATCCGTCCAAAACTGTTTCGCCAGCTCATGAAGTGTAGGACTCGGCTGGCTTGGCCCGTTACGGCCCTGAATCTCGCATATACCTCAGCGTCTGAGCTCATCTGAATTCGATGTACACGTACAGTGATTTCTAGACCAACGGTCACGGCGAGGGGCGACTTTCGCGATTCCGTGAAGAACATGTTTACGTTCTGCTTATCAGGTCGGATTCGGTGTCATCAAGTTCCCTCTCCGTGTAGTCCGCATTATCAGCAGCAGGCAGCCGCATTTACGTGTACCTTTTAGAGGCGTTTTTGTGAGCGACTGTGTCGGTCGCCTTGGGTGACTTACCAGCGACGAGAAGTGATGCAACAGCACAACTGACAAGAAAATGCTCGGCAGTGGTGAAGCTTGAAGCGCGACGCCGGGAAAGCTATTCGCATAGAACTCTGGATATCTACATCGTGTGAATACTGGGGGAAAGAAATAAGAATAGATCTGTCAGTGGGAGGGAGAGCAACCCAAGAAATCCAGGGCGTCAGAAGCTCGCAGGTACTAGACCGCTCATAAATGCGGACAATCGCGCGTCCAAGCGGTAACTCTGATACCATCCTCAAATACCTTGATACTCGATTGAAAGGACGTGGGAGTGGCCACGATGTTTGCTGTCAAATATATGAGAGCACAGAAAAAACCTTGTCAGCCGACATGTTGAGCCGCGGTTGAGCGGCTTCAAAGAAACATCATGAGTTGTTGCACTCTCACCAATGTCATCATCGGTGACGGAGGGGCCGATTGAGCGGGTTCGATTAGGGATCAGACCGACCCAAGCTTCTTTGCGGTAGGTCAGATCCGATGTTCGGAACAGTACTAGTGTGCCATCTTGTTATGAGCGTCCTGTGTTCATGCGGCAGGCACGGTGGAAATCTGTGATCAACCTATTTTCCAAAGATGAATGGGCCGCCCGCGTCAATGGCCAGCAGCTTTCAAAGATATACGTAAAGCGAAGTTGCTTAATGAAGTTCCGCCACGGCATCACCAGCCACTTGGTGAAGTCAGCCATGAGCTAATGGTTCTGAGAAGGTGAATATGCCATCGACAACAACGTTCTTACTACGCTGGAGTGGGACCTGATTGGATATGAGTGGGATGTTGAAGATCAATTCTATCTTTCAGAACAGGGTGAGGAACAATAACACTGTGACTGCAATCAAGCGTCTCCTTTTGCAGCCAACCAGCATGCCTTTGCTCTAGCCTCAAATGTTTGCTTTGCTCCCGCTTCGTCGCCTGTGACCCACCTGCTCATGGCCTCACCTTGTGACCCACGACCAAAAGAGAAGGTAAGGCTAAGCACCAGGACAGGGAAAGCGGTGAACCAGCGGGTGCTTTATTCACGACGACATTCACACCACTACGATACTTGACAGAGTCAGCATCCGACAGACTCCCTGTTGACAGGGTTGTTTATGTGCGAGAACTTGTCAGGTGCAGATAGTACTTACCAGAAAGGACAACGCCTGCGACCGCTACGGGTGCAGAACGAGCAAGTGCCGTTGCTGTCGCAAGGCTGATTGCTTCAATTGACGTGGTGCTGCGAGAAGGGTGTTTGAGACCCGGTTGGGGTTGGGAAAGGATGGTTTGATCAATGAATCTAACGTACACATGATTAGCCTCGACTTTTTGATCAACATCGCCACTCTCGTAAGAACTCACCCTCGAGTAAAACGCCATAGGCAGCGCAAGGGGCATAGATGAGACTAATGATCTTGACGTGAACCTCCGCACTTTTCTTGATGTCCGCGTCCTCCGAAAAATCGGCGTCGGGCTCCACAATGGGGACTAGGCCGGCCTACTGACTGACCACGGCGAAACGTGCCAAGCTCTCTGCTTGAACTTCGAGGGCAGCTTGAGTGGGAAGAGTGAATGAATTGCAAAGGATTGGAGCCCGCCATTTGCTGAAACGCGCTCCTGCCTTATAAGCTGGGCAGAAGGTCGCCAAGACCTCGAGTAGCAGGCTCCAGGGTGGAGATGGGAAGAGGGTGTGCATCGATATCAGCACGCAACCCGGGGATAATTCCCCTGTTCGTCAAGAGGTGAGCCGGCAGAAAATCAAACAGTGTTTCGTGGTACAAAATGACGCCCGAAATGTAATCTAGGTTTCCAAGGCACGGTAAGATCGGGAATCGTATTGAAAGATTGTAAGCATGCATACCAGTCGGAAGCGACTCGTAGAGACACTCCCTCCAGCGCCGCCTACGCTCGCGATTCCGTGCGTCTGCGTAGACCTTGGATTTTGCCTCGATGCCTTCGATGGTCTCATCTGTGGCGTAGATATCCGGGGCCTTTCTGGCACGTGGATTCACCAGGGCCTCTGCTGTTGCGATCAGATGGGCGGCGACAGCTGGCGAGTGATGGGGGTCCAGGTAAGAGAGGGGATCAGAGTCTACGGAAGCAGAAACACCTCTGCTGGCAGCGAAAGTGTAGCCTGTGTTCAAGGACATGGGGATCAACGGATGATTTCCATGGACTCAGCGATTGGAGGATATATAGAGATGGCGCAGTTGGTTAGGTGGGAAGGGCGCATGGAAGTCAAGGCAACCCACGACATCTAAGCAGGTTGGTGCCCGCTCCGGTGGAATACACTCATCGGTGAGGAATGGGTGCTGCGCACGTTGGCTCCATGTTGTCTTGGGATGTGAGCGAACGTGAACAAACAACCTACAAAGTGGACTTCTACCTTGGACCCATGCACAGGGCAAGGCAACTCAACTTGCCTTTGCGACCGACCAAGCCAGCAGCGTCGCGAAGAGTTTCCGTGGGCAGATATGCCTCGACAAGGACTCGAACAAATCAACGGACTACGGAAGACGATGGCGACTTTCGGCCTCCTTGGGTGTACACGGGCTCCCGCTTTCTAACTTATACTGCAATACCTCGTGAGGCTGCTCTGCCCCAGCAGTCGTCGTGCTAACCCGATCTCTAGTCACGCTCGTCTACTGCGCTTTTCTCGCCGACTGGGGCGAGCGAGAACACATCTTCATGCCCGTGAGTTGCTTATTCGGCCATTTAGCGCTTAGCTCTCGCCGACCACCAACATGGGTTTAGCTACGCAGATGGGCATCAAAGCATGGTCGATCTATTCTTTCCTTATCTCCTGAAGAAGCTGCTCTCGTTCGAGGCACTGACAATGGACAGGCGTCGTCGTCAGCGCAGGCGGACAAGGGTTCATGAGTAGCCATGATATATGATAGCCCCGTTGGATCCACCACGTACGGATGTAGAGAGATAGCCAAAAGAATTACGGCGGTGTCGGTACATAAACTTTGATGCGAAAAACTGTGCAGCTCCACCGGAACGATGCAGACTGCATCCCCGACATTTATTCCGCCTCCTCCACAAAGTGGCTATCAACCATTGTCTGGTGGGCGTTCATACGTTTCAATCTCTGTCTGATATCCGTCTTATTCGTGAAATTTTAACCCAGAGGCCGAAATCTATGCCATCAAAAGGCAATACCTGGGACTCCTCCCTCCACAGCAGGTAATCGACATCTGCCTCACCTTCGAAGCCCATGCACCTCTCCACGTGAAAAGTTCGGTATGGCCATATGACATCCGTGCCGCCATCACCTCTATACAGGCCCAGAATGCCCAAGCGTCCCAGGCTCAGACATCTCCACAGCCGGATGCGCCTTCGAAAACCTCCGCTCCTGATGTCGATGGTTCGTCGGGAGAAAAGACAGCCCAGCCTCAACCAAGTTCGTCACACCAGTTGACGCCTGCACCCACGCAGAGCGGGCCATCCACGAGCACTTCATCTGGCTCGCAGCCCGTTGCATCTCAATCATCAACTCCTCCTACGGCCCCGGGTTCACATTACCCCCACCACCCGTACTACCATCCCACTTATCCACATGCGCCATACTATGCCCCTCCTCCCGCGACGTATGGCTACCCGCATCCTTACCCTTACCCTCAACCTCCCACGATGTACCCAGTCAATCCGACGAGCCAACCCCCATTGTTCACCAATACACCACTTGTTCATCCTTCCCACCCTGCTCCAGAACCCCCTCCCGCGCTCAGTAACATCGACGATCTTCCAAGTTACGAGGAGATGATCGTCGAAGCACTCCTAGATTCGGGTGAACCCGAGGGATGCGCGCCAAAGAGTCTCTTCACCTGGATGGCGATGCATTACCCCCTGCAAACGAACTTCCGTCCCTCAGCTAGTCAAGCCTTGCAAAAAGCTTACAAGAGAGGCCGCCTGGAGAAAGGAAGTAATGGCAAGTATCGACTCAACGAAAACTGGGAGGGCGGTAATGTATGCGCACAAGTTCGTTCTTGTTTGGGTGTTCGCTCACCTTATGCTCATCCTAGACTTCGAAGCGGACGACGCGTCGCCCGCAAACCCTTGCGCAAACTACGTTGCCCGGTCCACACCCACCTTCGTCGTCACCGTTCACACATGCTTCCCTTGTCCCTCATGGACCTGGCGTCATGCAAACACGTCTTCCCCCTCCCGGACAACCCCCAGGATATGGAGGGTATCCTTGTGCCTACCCATATCAAGGCACATCAGGATCTTCACATGCGCCAGTTGCCCGGGACGGATCGGGAACAGCTTCTCAGAAGCAAGCCACCTCGGGTGCTGCTGACCACGAGATAGGGGAAGGCAGTGATGCTTGGGAAGCGGCACAAAACATTCTGAAAGCCATCAACTTTGGTCAGCTCTTCCAAATTCCGAACGAAGAGGACAGGACAGGAGAACCCTCGACGTCTGGAGATTCACACAATCAACAACCGACTGCTGATTCACCAGATAAGCCATCGTTGGTTTCGGGTGCTCCGGAGGAATCTACTGGCTACCACCTCGGCGGCAGGGGGAAAGCAGAGGAGCTCAACGCAGAGCAAAGAGCAGCACTGCAAGCACAACTTGCACTTTTGGCCGCGCAGTTGGCAGAACTCGCAGACGTCAGTGAGGACGAACTCACGCATGACCTGGAGGTTTCACACAGGACCGCTATGATGTCCGACGCGTGTATGTCCCAGGTCCCCGCTGAAGGATCAGGTCTAGGTGACAGTGATGATGACGACAATGAAGACATGGTAGAAGTGCCAATGTCGATGGCATCTCTGACAGAATGAGATACGTACGCTCATGACCGGTGACCTTCCATATTGTAACTAAGTATTCGTAACTCAGTTACATTCTGCTTGTCATCTCGCCATTCATTGTTATCCAAGACAACGGCTCCATTCCTGCTTGAGCCCTGGGGTAAAAGTCGCCAGTCTTTTTGTATCGGAGATGGTTACTGCCGAAACATTTTATCAACCGAGTTCGTGTCGGGTCCATCTGGGAGAGCGGTGTTCACGCTGCTGTTTCCGAATGCCTTAGCGAGCCTCTGATTGGTCCGGAAGACTGTTGTACTCGTGCGATGCTCAACAGGCGCATATCAAGAACAACCAGAGAGATCAAGATAGGTATACCGGACTCTGTACACGAGAATCGGGCATAAATCGGCGAGTGTGACCTTGCCAGCATTGATTTGTGCCCCCAGAGGAATTATGAGGTTGCAGGGAACGGTCGTTATATCATAGGGGCGCTCGGATATCTGCGAATTGGAGTGGGAGGATAGCAGGATAAGACGTCGATCCCTGAAAAAGGGGACTTCAAACAGCCTTATACTGGGTTCGTCGTAAGTAGCGCTGAGAGCTCACTCCGAGTGTTGAGGGGATGGGTAGACAAACACACAGTTGACAGTCGAGATACAGGACACAAGGTAGCCGTACGACGCCTAAGGAAAGAGACAAAGGAGCTGTCATACACATCGCGTTCCAAGTCGTCAATTGATCTTCAGTAGCTCGACCTCGAACTTCAAAGTAGCATTTGGAGGTATCACAGGGGGGAAACCGCGAGTGCCATAAGCCTGTGTGACGTCAGAAAACAAGTGGTCCACGAGACTTGACACCTACATAATCTGGAGTGATAGTTAGGATCGCCTTTTGACCGACCGATAATTGCGGGACACCTGTAGGGTGATGAAGACTACCAGAATGCTGGAGGAGTCCAGTCACTCACCCTCGTCCCACCCTTTGATAACCTTGCCAACACCAATTTCGGTTTTGAAAGGAGAACGACTGCAATCGATGGGAAGATCAATGACATGGATGAGCAGACGTGAATACAAACGTACCGGTCCCTGCTCGAGTCGAATTTTGAACCATCCATGAGTGTGCCGACATAGTGAATCTCCACCTTATCTAACGCGATATCAGTGCGATCTTGTGGGAGTGAGGATGGACGTACCCCCGACTTTCGGGAAGTGGATGCCATCCCCAGGAGTGATCGTATCGATGGTGCAGCCCTAGGACAGAATCAGGACACGGGGGTAACGTCGTGCAGCGTGACTCACCATTGTACACAGAATCGATGACCAAGACACGGTGGTGTCAAGGATAGGGATTTGTGGCAATCACTTATAGTGGCGCGGCGGAGTGCGGATCTTGATCCGAATCTGGTATTCGACCTGCGATTGGTTAATCGATGAGTCGATACGGATGGAATGATGATATGATACGTGCTCAGTTGCCATCGTCGTACACGACATCCCCTCTTGTTCTCTCGGGTATCGTCGCTTTCGCGCAGCTCTTCGCGGTGTCGCACACCTTCGAGGAAGCGGTACGTTTCCTGCAGCCAGAGCACCGTCGACGAGACAATGAATCGTCTGGTCGAGAGAGGGATCAGAAAGAAACATAGGGTTATCGATAAAATGTTATCTCACCTATGAATAACTTGGAATCCAATGCAGGGAAGCACAGCTAGATTATCATCACGGGCGGAAAAAAAGGGGGTGCTGATTTGTAGGTTAAGGCACGTTTTATACTCCTGCTCAGCCAAGGGAACTGTGATCCCAAGCAAACTCGTGAGATCAGATACGACATAGGGGTAAACCGCTTACCTACTACTTGAGAATCAGATGACCCGACATACAAAGTGACGGGCCACCAGCAATCATGTCGAAAAGGCAAGCGTCGAGGGAAATTTTTCATGGCTCACACGCAAAGTCTATCTGGCTACCCCTGCCATGGGTAAGTCCCCACGGAGGAGATCAACGAAGAATCTAGAGCCTTGAGGAAAATGGTGTACCCACTGCAAAATCCATCAGGACAATCGGTAACATGCGGAGGGCAGAGCACGAGGCGAGCAAGCATTGGACGAGGAGATCGTCTCCTGATGCTGTTAGCGGAATCTTCATCGTTGTTTGAAACGCAAAAGCTCACAGTGAATACCTGGCTGCTGAGCACTTGGTTGCTCAGTTTTCTGAGTCCCAGCTTTCAGCTATTTCCAAAATCAAAGGAACTTTTTTTGGAAAAGTGACCTTGAATCCTCCACAATGCCTTTTCTTTCCCCCACTGTAACCCAGGCATCAACAATGGTATTCTTGGTTCGCAGGTATGTATGAGGGTTTAATCTTAGACCTCGGTGACGACCTACAGGTATCCAATCAGCGACGGCATAAGCAGCTTGCGAAGTACGCATCAGTCAATATTATTGTTGCCAATGACAACGCCATCCCCATCCAAATCGTACACGCTGCCATACACATGTGCCCGGTGATTGCCGCGTTGAGTGGTTATTTTGCCTCGACCTCACTGAGAGACTGCGACAGATCTCTGCTGGTGCACACGATGCAATATTGTCGCACACACTCACAACTCGTTCAATGAGTTTCCTGTATCGAAGCGTCATGGTAACTACAATACCCGCATATTGGCCTTTCACTCACACGGGTAACGCCTTGGAGCACAGTATTTGCCATTATGTACATAGTTTTCCACTGGCATGACGTATTATTGTGTGTGTCTCTATGCCGTTCACTCTTACGTTCTGATGACACAATGATGATAACGTGAGGTTTGTTGCATGATTTTCGTGATTCAGAAGCTTTCGCATGACATTGCCATGCATCAAACTCACCTTAAACTCACTGTTATAGGTGCGCCTCTTCAATCCCATCAGATTAACAAAGATGCACCCATGTAGGCGAAATTGTCTGACGTGCGAATTCGATTCCCTCGCTGTCCCACACCTGCACAGGCCCTCATGGGCGCGGCCGCGCATCTGGGGAACACTTTATGACGTTACCGCTTGATGCTCTTTCGTTGGCCTGTCCTCCAATCAGAGCTCTCAAAAGTTGATAAAAAAGGCAATTAAGGGTCCTACAAAAAGTTTTTTCTCGCAGACTGCCAGTGGTCAGGACCACCAGGTCTGAGACCATTTTTTGGTTCACTGATCCGGGGCCGGATCGAAACGAATATGTTTGGGTTGTCCATGCTGGCGACCAGATCGTGACTCAAATGCGAGCTGCTCAATGTTGACGTCCAAAATGAATGGCTCGTCAAACAGGCTCCCAGTGGTCCTGAGCCGTGAACTTCCACGGAAGCAAAGGCGAGGGTTCAAGACACTGCACTTGGGACCCTGGCGTTGACTGCATTCTAACGGGCGTCGTGGATTGGCAGACGACGGACATGCCGCTCGCTCCTCATTTATAAATACGAATGCTTGGTTCACCGTTTCTGTGAAAGCATTAATGAGAGCATGTAGTACTCCCACGGGCTTTGCTGACTGCTTCCAGGGAAGCCTCGCACTTGGCACGAGGGCTGCTTATTGATTAGAGTGTGTCCACTTTGATTTGACAGGGAAGTACTTCCCTCAAGCTGCCCAATCCTGGAAGCCGAGCCCACCCGACGGAGGATAACCCCTAGTGGTTCGCTCAGCGCCTAATTCCCCGGACAGGAAGGTCGCGCCCGACGCGGGGAGCCTTGTAGCAAAGGGTCGGAAGAGGTTCCGATGAGTCACGTCAACAGCCACGAATGACTATCTCCCTGACAGGCTTGTGATTTTTCATTGGTCTTTCGCGCCGCGATCACTGGCGTGCAGCCTGTCCCGTCCGCCTCACCGTCGTCGCGCTACAATGCAGGTGGAGACGGAATGCGAAACAAATATATGACTTGTCGACATGGGGACGGTGGCCATATACAAAAAATGAATGAAACATATGTCTCTCCACACGATGTGAAGACTTGCGTACGTGGCCTGTGCAGTGTGTACCCCGGTAGGCCACTCAGTGGGCCCCACAGCGTAGGACAAATCATATCTTGGCTTCAAGTTCCCGACGTTTAGCACGCCACATGCATCCGGCGTCGTTTTCCACGACCTCATGTGGTATGTTTTGAGATGTAATAAGCTAGATCTCGGAAGGACCTGTCGACGGAACTGAACGTTCATCGGGTTGCACTCTTACTAATGACGATCGGGCCATGAGGCACGTTCCCAGCGTTCGTCCTTGACAGGAGTGGATATTAACAAGGATCTGAGGTGCGACTCGTTTCCTCCACTCCCTATTCAAGTCGCGGGACGTTCCTCCAGGCACATAGCTTGCCAAGCAGCTACACTGAATTAGGGGTAAATGCAACCGCCGAGTCTGATTGATCGGATATTGGACATGTTGCTGTGGACACGTCTGAACAACCTGACAACACAAAGATGGCGGCCTCCGCCGACACGCAGCACACGGGGATGTGCGGGGCATGGGGTAATTTGGGCTGTGTGGGGGAGTATGGCAAAACTGGCCTATGACATGAAAGTACGCCCATGGCAGTGCTGGACGGATCTAAGGATGGCCCGAGCAGAAGCACCCACCCCATGTGGAGACCCACGGAACGCGGCTGCGCTCAACAAGTTCAAGTCACCGAAGTTGAACGCCTGGCCTGTGTAGGGCGTATCACCGACCAAATGCCAACTAGCGATCATTCAGGATCTCTAGTCAGCGTGACAAGCGCACCGGACGGCGGAGAATTCGTCAATTCCATGAAACATGTACGTTGTACAGTATTACCTACAGCTGTAAACCGATGCAATGCGATAGCGAATTGTCAAAGTGCCAAGAATATAGTATCATAAGGAAAAGAAAATACCAAAGACAATAGCACAATCATTAGCCCTCGTATCGAGTATGTACCCAACCATCCCGATCGAACAAGACTCGATGCCAATGACCCCAAATCATTAGTCCAAACTCCATATGCTAACTGGTAAAATAAATGCGCAACTAATGGTACAAATGTACAGAACCGAAACAAAAGAGGATATTATCGAGTACAAGTGTATGGCACAGAGAGATGAAACTTTTGTTCGAGAGGCATCATGATATGGCCAAAGGCGAAAGTGGAGATGCAGCGCGATTAAGAGAGACGACGAGGTCATTATGTGTGGATGATAATCATGTTTGCGTGCGTTTGTGCGTAATGCTGAGGAGAAATACGAGTGAAGGAGAAAGAGTTGATAAGTCAAGGGGTATGTGTCGTGGGTCGGCAGTATAACCGTCGTCATCGCTCCGCAGAAGCAACCTGGGTATAAGTTCGTGGAGCTCCAAAGGCAAAGACATTTCGAGTATCATCTACCACTTTCGTTCGCAACTGGTTTCCTTTCCATGGAAGAGAAAGAGGCGTTTCAAAGGCTGGACAACTTCGACCTCGACTTCGACTTCCTTGAGGTATCCGTCGACGATACGCGTTTCAATCCGCTTCTCCTTCTTCGGAGGAGGCATCATGATGGGATATGTCTTGATGTTATCATAGGACCACGAGCGGACTGAAGCGCAATGAGCAACGATGCAAGGGACTAGTATTCCCAACATACCCTGAACCTGTGGTCGCGACGACGTTGATGTAGAGGTACTATGTTGTTCGTTTAACATACTATCCTCACTGATTGCGCTAGGATAGCGGCTGAGTGGACTGCATAAGCTTGTAGAGGAAAGGCTCTGGCTAGACGCGCTATGTGCTCGCATGGTGACATTAGGAACAAGCAAGCGACCTTCGGCGCCCGGTTTCAATAAAGGAGTCTCCCGACGACGACGAGAAGCGAGTGCGGTTGACACCGGAGGAGTGGAATGAGCCGTGTGGGGGAAAAGAGTAGAGCGCGATTCGGAGCGCCGGGAGAGAGGAAGAGAATACTTGGCATACAACTCGTCAGTATAGGACTGACTCGAGCGGGAGGGAGGCTCCGACGGTCGAGGCTGCCTAGGAAAAGACGAACTTGAAGTGGCAAGGTCGCTGGATGTCCACTGGACGCCCCTGCTTGAGGTTGCAGCGAAGGATGTTTTACTTGCCATACCAACGGTTGCCACGGAATCTGAACAAGGAGAAAACGAATATACAGACTCGCGCCAAGCATCGCTACCATCCGTCCAACCGGGGATCGGTTTCTGAGGCGGTGGTAGTTCATTCCGGGATATAGGACGCTTCGTGGTAGGGTCCGAGCAGAGGGCAGCTTGTATTCGCTTGGCTGCCATCATTACGCCGCCCTGATATTCATTGCGGAATTCGGGCTCAGTTGGGGCAGTGGATTGAACAGGAATAATTGGTGGCGGGGGAGGCAATGGAGGGAAGTCATACATGGCGGCAAGGGTGGCGATGCTGGGGGAAACGGTGATGATTTCGGATGAAGACGAAAGGCACGAGTCAAGTGATGAGCCACTGCTGGATTCGTCCTCGGAATCACAGCGTTCGAATGAATTGTGAGGCACCGGTGGGAGAGGAGGCGAGGCCTGATCTGGGTTGTAATTGATAGGAAGTGCACCATTCAATCTGCTCAAGTCGGCTATCCTGCACTCGTCTGAACAATAGAGTGGAATAGGACCCTGATCGATGACAGTACGGAGTTTTTGGGGTGCGGTGGGTTTAGCCTGCGGCTGAGCCTGGGATTGTGGAGGCGATGTTTTGTTGGGGGCAATCGTTGAATCAGAGCGTTTGGGCGCGCCGTTTGTTTTGGCGCGGCCGGTCCCCTGCACAACACCCTTTGCGCGTACGTTGCCCGTCCTTGTTCGGGAGGTGCGCGCGGCAATGTCGGCTTGTTGGATTCTCGAAGCTAGAAGAGGGGTGAATCGGGGGAGAGCCTATGAATAGACTGGGCTTACGAGAGGTGGAATCTGAGGTGGGGGGCCCCAGTGGCGGGGTGGGCTGTTCGGGCGCAGGCTGGGGGACGGTGACGGTAAAGCGCTTCGGCATGATCTGCCTATCGCAAGTGGGACACCAGGACTCTTCGTAATTCATGTCCATTGAGGGGGGGGAGAGGGACGAAGCTGGAGAGATATATAAAGGGCGAGGAACAAGGGAGGGTGAGACAAGGAAATAAAAGTGAGACGGGGATGAACACTCACGACAAGGTGGACGTGGCCCTCGACGGGGATGAGGGATGGACGACGTGGGTGGTGGCGAGGAGGTGGGGGAGGGGCAGGGATTGGGAAGGAAAAGGCCGTCTTAATATTTGATTTGCTGATTCCCAATCGCACCCGGTCCAACTGGGATTCCAAACTGGGACGTGGAATTCTCTCCCGGATTGCCCGAAAATGCGCATTTTCTTTCTTTGCAAATTCCACTATTACCTCAGCAGTCATTTCCGAATCGGCAAGCCAACCGCGGACCCTCGGGCGGCCCATGTTCGCCGTATATGGCAGTTGCATGCGGTTACGGTGTGAGGCTGGCACTAGCGTTACAGCGTGTTACGTACAGATGCCGGCCCAGCCCTGCGCTCGCCACTGGCCGCCCTTCCCCGGTCCGCCCATTTCCTGTCTAGATCCTGTCTCACCCCGCCGTGAAACCTGCGCCACCGGAAGTTCCCGCTGCGCCATTACACGTCGGGTTCCTCCGCCCCAACATCCCTGCCCGAATCCAATCTGGCTGTCGCGATGCCGCATGGGCGACGACCCAATCCGCCCACGTGCACCCGCAATTCCCCATCCCATCCGTTACTTAAATCGCGTCCGTTTCGGCTGCTGAGCTCATTCGGCTGGCCGTCACCCACTTGTCCATGTCAGTCCTTGCGCTTCCCTTGAAGCACACGTTACAACAAGCACCCGACTTGTGACCCGCAACTCAGCGGCATGACCTGACAGTCTCTCCACGCGACCTTCCCAGCCTATCGGCGTAAGCGGACAGGAGCCACGTCCTGATTTGCCAGCACTCTCCCCTCGTCATCACCCGTCCTCCGGCCATGCGTCTTGGGATATTTGAGCCTCAAATCACGCGTGACCTTAATGCTCCTTCAGACCCGAAACCCCACACTTCTTCGGACGGGGCCGCATCAAGGCAGGTCTTGTTCCCCGGATCAGATACCTTCAATCCGGGGAAATTGCTAGGCGTGATGCGCCGGCATACGTCTCCTTACAACCGTGGTGACCGCAGGCGAGTGACTACACTGATGAGGGATTTAGATATTAACCGGTCGACAAATGTCTTTTCGGGTGCCATATCAGCGTTCGAAGGATCATCCCGTTCGCCAATGGTCGGACAGGTTATTCCGGCCTCGCTCCCAGCCCAGATGGTTTTCCATGTGCTTCCCTTTCACATGCAGTCACTCTAAACGCTATCCAAAGGCTCTGTTTCCTCGAAACGCTCACAGAACCACCTACACGCCCAGAATAAGCATCAGTACGCGACGCTACGATAGTCTTAAATTCCCAAATACCGCTAGCTTCAAAGCACCCCAGAGTGAACTCACCTCACAAACCCGCGTCCTGATTTTTCCACCCCTCACATCGTTCCTTGCCCGGTTATATGCGGCTTCAAGCCGATGACCCGCGTCTCCAGGATCACAGCCAACTATCATACTTTCCGGTGTCTGATCCCCTCCGGTATCCGCACTCACGAGCTCAGCGGAGGTAAACGGTCACTTTGTCAAAAATATTTTTGGCCGATCCACTGTGGTCAGCCATCTTTGATGGCCCGTAACGCTCGGGCATAAGTAGCAGTGTAAAACAGCCCGAGTTAAAACAGTTCTCCCAATTCACGTGCACCTAAGTTCTGCCCTGAAACACTGCCTAATAACCTGCCCAACCAGAGTTGGTTACGTTATGATCTGTGAAATATGTAAGTGGCACTCGTACGCTGGCCACGTCGATAAGGTGATCTATTGTCCTGTATGTGTGCACGGGTGGAGTTACTCATCACTAGGTGGATAAAACGCAGAAGATCGTGAATCCATGGGGAGAAATTCACCTTCTCGAGCCCCACGATAAAACCATAATGATACCGCGTCGGCGAATGAGAGTCCCCGCTGTCTAGTTACATATCAATATACATTTTTAATTGCCTCAGGGCTGCTGCGGCCGATGGTATCGGCGATGCTAAGCTGGGTTTGGCAGACTTCAAACTTCCCCGCTTGAATGGTAGGTGATCCTAACGAATGCCAACCATAACCAAGCGCGGGATAGAGCGACCATCATCGTTAATGGAAAAGCTCTTGTGAAAATTCCGCTCGTATGTCATTAATGAGCGAATGTTCACGGCAATAAACCTATTGTCAATTCGAAGCTACGTCAACCATCCGCTGTGTACGGTACATAGGCCCTTTGGGAAGAGGTGCCTTGTCTTGAAAAGTAAGCTTCCATGACTGGGTAATCTCGGATACGATATCGATCGGGATCTATTGAATGGACGAGGGCATTTTACGTGGAGAAGCGGTCTGACGCGATGCCAGCGTTGAAGACGAAGAGATTTTCTCCTGGATAAGAAGATGATACAGATCGATAATCGCGACGTCGACAGGTGGTGACGGATGGGTGCTTGTTCGGACCTGGAATCCCTCGGCTCTGGGGACTCATCGCGAGGTCGAAAGCAGGTGTTTGATCGGTTTGGAACCTGTTGGCGATGCGGATTTATGACCGAATTAGTGTGACATCGACGTTGCTTTTCGGCAGGCAAGCGATGACGCAGTGAGTGGGGTTGATTCGATGCCACAGTACATCAGATCGGCTGGTTATTGACATGCTCGACTCGATTCGCTGGAAGACGCAGTCGCGACAACTTCAGAGTTTTAACCTTTTCGATCACTGTTCAGCCGAGGTACAAAGTAGCCCGTGACGTGTCCGTGACGCTGGAACGTCCAGGCAACTGGCAATCCACTCCTTAGTAGTGATGCTGAAATATGTGACGCTTGCCTCACGAAGAGTCAAATCGGCGAAAGGGATATACAACTTGATCTTGGATAGTATCAGATACCGCGCAAGTCATCATCCGTTGTCACCGTCGGTTCTTCACGGCGCCGCATCAACCAACATGTCAACGAATGACCAAAGAAAATGCCCTCAAGACATCGTAACCTTCCTTGCAAATTACCCAGGGCGCCTGAAATCGGACCTAGTCAACGATCCTTCCGTGAACTATCTCTTCTACCTCAATCAGTTGTGATGTCGGCCCGATAATTTGCTCGTAGAAGAAATCCATTCAAGGTGAGCGGAGCGTTGTTCATTGGTCAGACTTGAAATTTCATTCAGGTGGGAGAGCAGATGGTACGCTGACTATGACGAATTCGAGTGGAACCAGGCATACATCCAATGCCTGTACTAAGTTCTCCCTTCGTTAGTAATCAGAATTCCTCAGGTGCAGGCCGCTTCAGATTTCCGATCGAAGAGGAAGGATTAAACTTGGATGCTTATCGGCTTTTACCCCATGAAATCGGGATGATGGGAAACAACGAGGAGATCATCTGCCGTTTAGTAAAGTCATACAAGACGATGTCTGCCCTCGGACACGGGGTTGCTCGAGCGTTCGCTCCCAGTGAGTCGGCTTTAAATGTCTTCTTTAGCTCAATCAGGCTATGCACCTAATGGCTAGGGAAACCACACAACAATCTGGCACCACTCGCATTCTCAAGTGCTTGTCTGAACTGGGAATGGAGCATCTAATCGCTGGGTTTCTCTTGCATGTTCTAAATGTTCTAAATGAAAATGGCATGCTCAATTCTACGTCGCTACGGCTCAGCATGGGCCAGTGATGGGCCAATTGTATACGGGACGACCACGAGCGTGACTGGGTTGGTCAAGCCATTACGAAAGTTACATCTGGAAGGCTATTCACAAGGGAGATGTACGAGACCGCGATGACGGTTAGGCAGTAATCTGGAAGATTTCCTGACGATATGTTTGCTTAGAATTCAATTCAACTTAGCTTGAAGTCACTAATAGACATCGTGTATTAGCACCGGCCGAGAACAATGCATTCGCGCAAGCTTGGTGTCTCCTATTCTTCAGGACGAATACTGTCCATGTGCATGATGCACGAAATTACACCATAAGAATACAGACGACCGTACAGCTGTTGGAACTGCGCGGAGCTCGAGGCGATCAGCCGTCGCGATCATCGAGGTAATGTCGAAGACCTACATCCGTACAAGAAATACCCGAATCGGATGGTGTGCTCATTGCAAACCTTGCAGCTTGGTGATGATCACCTCTTCTCTCTTCCGCACATACATCGGACTAACAGACTGCAAGAGTTCTTCAATCGACTCATAATTTTGACCGCCATCAACCTTTGAAAGGCAAGTCCAGATCAGTGTTCACGGATGTCATAGAAATGGTGCAAATTCACCCGATAGCCACAAATTGTCAAGGACATTGATATGTTGGTCCCCTCCAGTAATGTCGCGACAGCAGTCGCCTCGTGCTCCGAACACTCTCTTGCGACCTCGTACCGGGTCAAGCCAAATGACTGCTCAGAGAGAGCGCGGCTTAGTTCGTCGTGGTAGAAAGATGAGGGTGAAGTAGGCATGTTGGTAGGGACCTGATGATTGTGTTTACATTCTGAATCTTTAGGGGAGATGCAGTTATATAGCCTCGTCATCCAGCAAGGGCCGGACATGGTTGTCGTTATCCTACCATACAGCAGGAGGAACGGGAAGCCCACCGCCGAAAGTGAAAGCCGAGATAGCAACAGTCCTTCAACGAATGATCGTGATGATTGCTTGCGCGTCGGTTCTTGAGCTTGAATGGTTGAAACGTCGACCCTTGTTGTCCCTGTCAGTTTGTAATGCTAGGTGGATTGATTTGTCTTCACATCAAGAATGCGTTGAAAGAACCGGCCGAAATCATATCCTGATGTCGCGTGCTGAGGTCACGAGGAGCATAGCCCCCATACAGCAATTTGCTAAATAGGCAACCCTGCTAAACGTTCACGGTTTGTGTATTTCATCTCATGTAACTCGCCCATGATGTCAAACAGGAACAAGTGATCCGACTCAAGCCTACATTGTGGAGAAGGAATGCGCCGGAAAGAAACCAAGAAAAGGACGAAGGGCGTCCAGATACACAAATCAATCGGCTGAAGTGAGAACTTCAAGACCAGGAACTCGACTCATGCAATGCAATTTGCTTACGTTTTACAAACAGGGTTGTAGCCTGAGTGTGTGGAGAAAGAAGCCGAACGAACGCTGGCAACACACCATCGTGTTGCTACCAACCTGTGTGGTGCCCATACATCCGACAATCGCAGGGAGCCACCGCCCTTGATTTCAATTTGTGGTGAGGGTGGGGCTTTTGGCAATAGGGCCGTGGAAGGTGCGTGGAAGTCTCCTGACAATGCGCAGAACTCATGACCAGGCTTAGGGCAACGTGGTACCAAGGACCGCCGGATTTGGGTCCGACGTTTAACCGCTGGCTCCACGATACGCAGGGAGAGAGATTAGTATTTTAAAGACTTTGCGTGTTGCGTTCGGATTTGGAAGGTCCACCTTTCCAGTCTCATCGAACGGCATGCAAAGGAGTCACAGGATTAATCGGCTGTTTGTGGGTTCAGCTACAGTTTCATTGTACTATGATTTAATGCAATACCTGTGGACCTTCCCGGCGTGCAACGAGCGACTCGGTGGAGACTAAAATCTCGTTTTAACCGATTCCTGGCCAATGGCTCAATGGAGGTCGAATCGCCCAGAAAGGGGGAAAAAGGGAAATATGCCATTTCGGGGCGTTGGGTACCGCCAAGACTCGCGCTGTGCTATCACCGCAGCTTCATTCCAACGTAACTTGCAGACCCAGTGCAACGCTGCTTCGTGGTCAGTTGTGAAACTCGCGCCACCTACGAGCGTTTCTCCGTCGAAATTGGCGCTCGTTAGACTCTCCAACTTTACCTGGCTGTTCAGCAATCTACCACCATTATGGACGTAGTCAAGGCAGTGGAGACGTACATCACAAAGCTGGTGTCTACTCCGTCGGCTATGAAAGTTCTCCTTCTTGATACGCACACGGTAAGGTTGTCCGGGCCACGTTGCCGTGTGCTGACTTCCCTCTCCCGATGCTGCCAGACACCGATCGTTTCTCTTGCCTCCACGCAGTCGACGCTCTTATCACATCAAGTTTATCTCACGGATCGAATTGATAATAGGTTGCGCAACCCAATGCCTCACATGAAATGTGTCTGTTTTTTGCAACCCAGCGAGGGCAGCATTGAAGCAGTATGCGCAGAACTGCGTGAGCCCAAGTATGGCGAATATTACCTGTGTCAGTGCGTGGATTCTTTCGGTGAGCCGACGTCCAAGCTAATGTCCTTTCATCGACCAGATTTTAGCAATGCTTTGAGCAAGTCCTCGATCGAACGCCTTGCTGAGGTAGACGAGTTCGAGGTGGTGCGAGAAGTGCAGGTAGTGCAGCTGACCAGTGTGCAGCGAGTGGAGTTGACATCTCTATAGGAATACTTTGCGGACTATGCGCCTCTTCTGTCTTGTTTATTCTCTTTCAACCACAACAGACCCTTGTATGGGTCGTCCCCAAATAGCTGGGACAACACCACTCTAGAACACTCTGTGCAAGGAATCATAGCTGTTCTCCTCAGCTTGAAGAAGAAACCTGTCATCCGATATGAGAAGATGAGTGGTATGGCGAAAAAATTAGCCAATGAGGTTCAGGTGAGTTCAATTTCTGTATCATCGTCCCACTATATTCATGTTAGTAAAGCATCGCATCCAAGCGGAGTCCGCCCTATTCGATTTCAGGCTTACGCAGGTAGCGCCGCTGTTACTCATCCTTGATCGGAGAAACGACCCTGTTACGCCTTTGCTATCCCAATGGACATATCAGGCTATGGTCCATGAACTTCTCGGCATCCAGAATGGAAGAGTTAACCTCAGCATGGTTCCTGATATCCAGCCTGAACTTTCTGCAAGTTCATTCCCGCAGGTTGTCCTTCCACTCGTCTCTCACATATTCAACAGGAAATCACTCTCACGACCTCGACTGACCCATTCTTCCAAGCACATCACTTGGCGACATTTGGTGATCTCGGTACTTCATTGATAAATTACGTCCAATCTTATCAATCACGGTCACTCGCTCAATCCCCCTCGGCTATCAACTCAATATCTGACATGAAACGGTTTGTTGAGGAATACCCCGAGTTTAGGAAGCTCGGCGGAAACGTTAGTAAACATGTCGCCCTAGTCGGCGAACTCAGTCGGTTGGTTGAGAGAGATCATCTACTGGACGTTGGCGAAATAGAGCAAGGCCTTGCGACAAGTTCGGGTTGTGATTTCAAGGTTCGTATAAACGTCCGAAAGTTCACATTTACACCCTCAATCGTGCGTTCGAGCTCAGACTGTCCAAGCTCTCGTCTCAAACAATACCGTGCCCGCATGGAATAAGCTCCGGGTTGTAATTTTATATGCACTACGTTATCAGAAGACACAAACGAACAATATCGCTATGCTCATCAATTTGCTCCTTTCCAATGGAGTTTCGCGAGAGGAAGCAAGGGTAAGTGCATTCTGTGCTTGAGGTTCAACACTGACTGAATCGTTTCATCAAGCTTGTTTACGTCTTTTTGAATATCGCTGGTTTCGATCAGCGGCAAGATGATCTATTTTCGACGGAGTCGCTATTAGCCAAGGGCCGGTCTGCGTTGAAAGGCTTGAAGGCAGGTCGTAGTCGTGTTGTAACGGGTATCTACTGACGAGTGGTGTAGGGCGTCGAAAATGTCTACACTCAGCATACTCCACACCTCTCACAGACATTAGAGAACCTGTTCAAAGGACGTCTGAAAGAGACTAGCTATCCGTTCCATGATGGTGCGGGAACGAATCTTGGCCTGCAGCGGTATGCCGCATGATCTCACTGAAGTCCTCGTGCTAATGATTAATCCTAAGGCCGCAGGACATTATTATATTCATGATAGGTGGGACAACATACGAAGAGGCCAGAACGGTTGCTTTATTGAACCAAGATTCTGCTTCAACGGGAACGCGGATGCTACTTGGCGGCACATGCGTCCACAATTCGTCCAGGTACTTCATGCCAATTTCGGTTCTCATCACATTTACTTACCCCCGTCAGCTACTTGGAGATGATTCGTGCTGCAGCAGAGTCTTTTCCCAGCTCCGTGTACGAGCCGCCACCCGAATCATCATCAAATATGCCGTCGCTAAACCTCAATCTTGGCGTTGTCAATGTCAGTCTTGGTGGACCGGGTGGTTCAGGGGTATACAGAACAAGCTCAGATAATGTCGGAGTTCAGACCGAAGGCATCAGAGACGGCGTACGCAATTTAATCGGGAAGGTGAAGCAAGGCGTGGACAAGATGGGATTATGATTGGAGCACAGTTGGCTTGATCGCACCTATGCACATTGGGTTGTTACTACCGTCCTTGATGGAGCGTACGAATTCGATAGACTCGTCGGAATCCCCGGGTACTGTACATATGGCTCAGGCCTTTCCGAGTCGCGTCCAGGATTCATTGTGGTGAGGACACGTCGCCCAATAGTCACGTGGTGCTAGGAATGGCCGACGTTGCTGCTTCAAGCCTGCTTGGCCGCAACAATTTGCACTTCACACATTGCTTTGACGGTCGTTCTTATTGACCACTAGTGCGATGGCGAAGGGCTTTCTGGCAGGCCTCAAAGGCATCGATGCCTTTGGGAAGGTAAATCATCGTTTACGCCTTCTCGTGACACGTCGCCAGCTCATATCTTACTATGTTCCGGCTGCTAGACCACCGAAGACGTGAAAGTGAAGACCCGCACCGGTGCTTTCTGTATGTCCAACTACGTTTCCTAGGGTTACTCAAACTTACCTCTTCTGGGTCCCCAGTGACACTCATTTCAGCATGTATTATACTGGCTTTTACGACCATGGAGTTCTTTGATTATAGAACAGTTGGAGTCGATACTTCGATTGTTGTTGATCGAAGTCGTGGAGAGAAACTGAGCGTGAAGCTCAACGTGACCTTCCCTCATGTCCCTTGTTACCGTGAGTGATCCCCGTTCGCCTCCCTTGTCTTGGCTGCTCAACGTACACCACCTTGGTCGTCGAATGTGCATTGGGCTTCCGAATGCATGGTTTTAGTGCTTAGCCTCGATGTCATGGATATTTCTGGGGAACAGCAACGCGACATCTCCCATAACATCATCAAGAAACGTCTCACAAAAACTGGTGTCGACGTCCCCGGACAGCGCGACGGGGACCTGCGAAACGAGATTGACAAGTTGGTGGAGAAGCGCGGGTCCGGATACTGCGGTTCATGCTATGGTGGTGTGGAGCCAGAGAGCGGATGCTGCAACAGCTGTGAGGAGGTTAGGCAAGCGTACACGAGCAAGGGTTGGAGTTTCGGCAACCCCGACGACGTCGAACAGGCAAGTTGAATATCTGTCGAGCGAGTCTTTGCGTGTTGACAGCTCACTATGTGCCAGTGCGTCCAAGAAGGGTGGTCGGATAAACTCAAGGACCAAGCGTCGGAGGGTTGCAATATTTCTGGACGCATTCGAGTGAACAAAGTTATCGGCAACATCAATATATCTCCGGGCAGATCATACCAGACTAATACTCGGGATTTCTACGACTTCGTGCCCTACCTAAAGGACGACAAGAACATCCACGACTTCTCTCACACCGTCCATGAATTCTACTTTATGGCTGATGACGAGTATAACCCGACCAAGTCCAAGATAGGGAAGGAGATGAGGAAACGTATGGGTATTGAAGAGAATCCCCTGGACGGCTATGAAGTCAAAGTTTGTCGACTGGCAATGCTTCGGCGAATTCTTACTGAGTTGACCCGTCTCTAGACCACCAAGGCTCAATACATGTTCCAGTATTTCCTCAAGGTCGTCTCGACGCAGTTCAGGACACTCGATGGAAAAACCGTGCGTGAAATTTCTCATGGAGTGCCATATGGACTAAGTTGGCATGCAGATCAATACGCACCAATACAGTGTAACCCATTTCGAGAGAGACTTGATGAAAGGCACGGGCGAAGAGGACAAACAGGGAGTCTACACGCATCATGGGGTTGCGGGAGCACCAGGTATGTGACTAAAAGTCGTGGTCGAGACGCAAGTGAGGATTAAGCCCTTTCGCACAGGCGCGTTCTTCAACTTTGAAATATCACCCATTCTCGTCGTCCACTCCGAGATGAGGCAAGCGTTCGCGCATTTCCTAACGTCGTGAGTAGTGCTGTATTTTTGGTTTCGATGTTTTTCACTCGGTCTTTTTCCAGGACGTGTGCGATTGTTGGAGGCGTGCTGACTGTCGCGGCGCTATTGGACAGCGTGTTATTTGCAACTGTGCGCAGGTTCAAGAAGGTCGTAGGGGCTAATGGGGGTACAAAAGTGCTTTAGATGTTGTACAATTCGTCTGTACATTCATTGGCTATCTATTCTACTACAGGCTAGGAGTGGACCGGGCTCTCCTCAACCGGCTCACCCTGAATATCGGCTTGCTTGATTCTGCCCAACTCTTCCTGGCCGAAGACGCCGGTCTGGGTGGTGGTCTTGTCCTGGGCGGCCCATTTACGGGGTACGACCTCACCCTCGGTGACGTTCTGGAGACAAGTGCTTACCTTTGGTGGGTTGCGGGCAGAGTCATCGTGCATGTTGTGGTCTGTGGTCTGTGGACGACCGGCAGTCTGGAAGGGCTTTTTGAACGTCGTGTCTTGGTCTGGTCTGTGAGGCTTTGAGGGACTGGTGTAGGTTCGACATTAAACAGCATACAATTAGCCGACTACGCTGTGGTCCAAGATCTGATGTCATGTGCCTCGGGAGTTGCCGAGATGGGTTGATCCCATGACAGCAGGATGAGCAAGACGCCCTCTGCAATCTTGTCCGACGCGCTCACTTCCTTCAGCAGAGCCGCAACCCTCGCCGTACGTGTCGTCGTCCACAACCCTACAACCCACTGAAATCAGTCCCCCAGTTCAACGCAGCTCAAGATCAGGCACGCAAGGATGTCACACAGGCAACCACCGACGCGCGCGAAGCCCGCAGAGAACGCGACGACGCCGTCAGCGCACTCCACGCGTCCAGGCTCGAAGAGCAGGCTTGGAAGCAAGAAGCCGCTGTGTGGAAAGCCGCGGTGCGTAAAGACTCGCGTTCCAAGTGTCCTGTATCTCATCTTCAGCTACGGCAGGCCGACCAGGCTGAGCTGACCGTATGACACTCTCTTTCACCTCCGACGCGTCTTGATCATCCCCCTGCGACAGATCCATCACCATCTAGAAAATATCGCCCAACTACGTGAGGAAGCCACTCAGTGGAAGAATCAATGTCTCCGCCTCGAAGAGACCTCGAGACAGGAAGCCATCAGCTGGAAAGAACAGTTTCTTCGTGTCGAACAAGAGCGGTCGAAACTTGCTCGGCGCGTAGAAGAGCTCGTAGCAGAACAACTGAGTTCCGTACGTTCCCTCGATTCAAATTGTATGCCAGGCTCTCTGAGTACGTGTTCAGGGTGGACATACCCAAACATCTACCGCACCGTATACTCCCATGGTGAGGTATTCCGCCGTAGGCGATTTGTCCGCGTCTACTCGATTACAGCGCGCCTCCGCGCTCGATTCCTTGAGTCCAAGTCTCCAAGAACACCCTCCATCGAAATTTACACCTTCCACCTCCAAGACAACCTCGAGTGCAAATCGAACCCGCCCGGGACACATCTTACAACTCCCAACCCCAGCATCGGAGAACCAGCGCAGTGCACGCCAACGAGCCACACAACAATCGACTTCAAACGGCACGCGCCAGGTAGTCATTCGACGCGTCCAGGCTGTCGTAGAGGTCCCCGTGAAAGAAGAAAGCGTGGATCGAGAGGGTGTGGGATTCGAACGTATTTCGACCTCTGCCGCTAATATCGCCTCGACTTCGGCATCGGCATCTACTTCTAAGACTCCAAATGCACTTACAAGAACCATGGAACTGAGCAAGGTGACACCACGTATGAAACGGAAAGCAACCGCGAAGCGAAGCTACGTTGAGATCGATGACGACGAATCGGGACGCGACGACGCCAGCCATGATTCCAAGCAGAGCGACGAAGAATACCGACCCGTTTCAGATGGTGATGATGAGTTATTGATGGGTATCGAGGTCAGCAAACCTCAAACGGGCGATCTCCGATTCACGTTGATAATGCATTCACAGACAAATCGCAAAGAAGTCTATGGCATGAAACGCGTTCCGAAATCAATCTCGGTCCAGAAGACACCTCGCCTTGCCATTGTAGTCCAGAAACGAAAAGTACCTCCATCTGCCAAAAAAAGTAGACCCTCTACCGCTTCTAAGCCATGAATGCACTCGTCCTTCAACTCGCGCTCCTATTCTCCTGATTTATTCCCTTAGTTGAGATTGACCTGCCCATGCTATCTCGCACTCGGAATACACATCGCTATCATCTCGCGCACTACTTATGGCACATGTCCCCACAATGTAACTTTCATCTTTGCAATCGAGAGCCCTAACATGATGTATTTCCCAATTTTGAAGGACTACCTCACAAACGTTTCAGTCACGCTCCCGGATGGGAGTGTCTTCGCCAACGAATTCGTCGAACCATTTGAACACTTCGTAGTGCCACTTCAAGCTGTTGCCAGCATTCAATACCCAATGATTTTCGTCAGGGAAGATCACCAATCGGCTGGGTATCCCGAGTCTGTTTCGGATTGTCAGCGTGAGAACCGAGGAGTCGAGCTGAGAGGTCACGTACTGTTGCAAGGCATGCCAGACTGCGATCCCGTCGCCTTCGGGCAAGCGGTAATCCTTGCTCCCATGGATGATCAGCTCAGGCGTCGACCATTTGCTCACGGTGTACGCGGGGCTATACCTGGAACGCGTGGTCATACTCGAGTTGGTAGATTCCCGATGAGGACATACTTGCGAGACAGTGCAAACGATTTCTCTTCCCAGGGACGTCCTCCCCACTCGTGGTTGAACTGGCCGGATATCAATAGGATTCGAGGAGGAACTAATGAATATGTATACGCACGAAGAAGAGCTCGTCAGTCGCATACCCGTTGTACGTGGTATCGAAGACCTAGAAGTCTCAAATCAACAGAACGGGGATCAAATGAGACTGCTTACACCATCATGACACACCAGGGCCTTGAAACCGAAGCCGAATTCGGGGTTCCCTTGAATCCAACTGAGGAAAGTCAGTCGTTAGCACGACGTTTGGAGGTGGAGGCGAGAGTGTACAGCCTACTTGATCGCGTAACCTCCATAACTCGCGCCAGCAGCGACCGCGCGGTCAGGGTCGATCTAGTCGAATACCATGAGGAATATATCAGTGACTGAGGATCTGACGGCCGGGTTACCTGAGGGTAGTTGTCTAGGACGTATTTCCACCCATTCCTAAGATCAACAAATGGCTTTCCTCCCCAGTCTTCCTTGATTCCTTCAGTCAGGTCTAAGATGTTTTGTTGAAAGGGCTGGGATGTCACACGAAGCAGTAAGATCCACGTACCCTGGCCGAAAGAAGTGGAACCAGTAGGGTTGATTGCTACGACGACATAACCCTGGCTTGCAAAGACTGGCAGGAAATTAGATCCTGGGAAACATAGCCAGGAGACGATCACTAACTGTTAGGATTCCAACGAGTAGACCATGAATCAGACCAGCAGCTTTCGGGGCCTAGATCACCGTGCATCAGGCCGTGTCTCGCGTCGTTTAATAATGTAATGGGACTTACCACCATGAATAAGCAGAACGACGGGCCATTTCTTCACGTCCGTGGACTTGTAACCAGGGGGTGTGAGGACCCATCCGTGTATCTCGTGCTCCGCGCCTCTGAACCAGAAGTCCTCACCAGGGTGGAGGTGTTTGCCCTGGAGGGAACCAGCCGAGAACTTGGTGATCTGGGTGAGTTGGCCCTTGACAGGGTTCGATACATTCTTCTTGATGTCCGCCTCGACGAGTTGGAGATCGCTGAGGAGATAAGCGTCGTTGGGGAACGTGAGTGAGGACAGAGCGAAGAGGAGGCGACCGTTCGAAAGTACTTGCAAGCCCGAAGCAGCGTGTGTGCTAGTCAGAGCAACGGGGCTATCGTACGGAGAGGTGAGTTTGGGGTGTGCGGTGGATTCACTAGGGGTTGGAGGGACTGGAAGGGTAAATATTTTGGCTCTGGCAATGTCTTCGGCAATCATGTACATGAATTCGCCGCTTTCCGAGAACTAAATGGATGGTGTGTTAGTTATATTTGCCAGAAACTGGAGCGGTACAACACACCGCCAAAGAACTGGGGGAGCGATCCCAGTCTTGGGTGATGGTGAAGTCGACGTGTTTTTCGAGGTCATGAATGACGACCTTGGCCCTGGATCGCACGTCAGATTGGTCAGTAGGAGGTGGGAATGAATCAGCAAAACTGAGCTACCTGTCCGATTCGTGGCCGTCTTCATCGAGTTGAAGCCAAGCCACCTTGTTACCCTCACGATTGAAGATTGGGGAATGAGTTGCACCATGCACACCAGATGTGAGCTCCACAAGGTTGGACCCGTCAAAGTCAACAAGGTATATCTATGGCTGATTCAATAAAATGGAATGGGAACGCTGAAGCGATCCTACATTCTGTTTCGTATGAGTCGCTTTTGGGAGCTTGGGGTCCTTTGCAGTGAGGATGATCTGACTGTCTGAGATATCAAAATCATCTGTTCCACCAAAAGGTTCGACGGGAGAACTCTGAGATGATAGATCGGTCAGAAATATCCCTTCATTAAGTATATGGGATACGTACCAATTCAGTGCCCTTGAGAACGTTGGTGAAATTGTCCCCAAGGACGAACTTCCCTTGATCTTTGTATAATGGCACAGTGAAGAGAGACTTGTGCCTGGGACCAACCCAGGTGTCCCAATGGCGTTCAAAGTTATTGTCGTAGACCAAAGCGGAATTGCCACGGTTTTCGTACTTTTCGTCGTTGTCCTTGACAGCCTTGAGATCGCCATCTGCATGGACGTACGCTGAGAAGACGAGGACACCAATAGAGTGTGCATAGCGGAAGTCTGCAACAGTGGTGACGGGGAAGGACCCGACGGGAATGGACTCGCCGACACTGATCGCATTTCCGGTCAATGTGACTGGAATCGTGAACAGGTGCTGTTTCTTCTCCTTGTCTTCGCCTTTCTCTACGACGTGTGCGATGGTGCGTGCGTCAAGCCAAAACGCATCACCTCCATCAGGAAGGGAGAGATCATATAGGTCTGACCCTGCCGCGATGGGTGTTATGGCCAGCGACTTGTGAGTTCTGTGTGAATTGAGTCGGGCCGGGTCAGGAGGAGAGCTGGATCTGACACAACTCACTTGCGATCTCCAAAGGAGTACGTGCTGACGGGAATGAGAGCCAGGTCACCGGCCGGGTTCGGCAGGGGTGCACCCGGTCTGGGCAGAGTCAACATGTCCTGCGGGGAGAGGACATCAGAAGAGGATTTGAGAGCAAACTCTGTGGACATGGTCGTCAGTGGAGGACCCGCTGGAGCAAAGGGCTGCTGGATGGCTGATTGCAGGCCCAAAAGACGCAGGACAGTATCAGCCAACCACATGGTGTCGATATCGGTTGGGTTGGGTCTAGCTCACGCAATCGAAATAGCAACCACGAAAACAAAACGTTCCCTCGGAGTCGGAGAGTACATCGTCTACTCCTTGTCCATCTCCTCGTCCTCCTCGTCCCCGTGCTGCTCCTCTGCAGACACGCCTCTACCCTCTATCTGCGCGACCACCCCCGTGTCAGAGTCCCACCGTGCTTTCAGTCCCACTCTAAACACAACCATCCTTTCTCCAACGAGCTTCAGCAGTTGTGCCTGCTCGCTCGTGAGTACTTTGCCTTCGTCGCATATCTTGTGCGACGTTTCCAGCGTAGGTACACCCCTTTTCAATGTCGTAGACAACCCTAGTTTACGTAGCTGAGGTTCCTCGTTGTGTGGGAACGGTTCTGCTGGGTCCGAGTATATTCGCATCACAGGACCCACAGGGAGTGTCACTGTCCGACTGGCGATGTTGCCTGTTCGCGCAAAGTCGGCTTGTTTGAAGTCCTCGAACCAGTCAATCACTTCCTGTGGCTCTGTGTCGGTGAATAGCAAACCAACTTGGCCTTTTATTTTCTGTCGTATGATGAGTCGCAAGGACGAACTGGACGGAGATGACATGCCTCGGCAAGCTTATGCAGTCCTGGACGGTGCTCTTCTTCTGGCGTATTTCCAAGTGCTTTCGCCATCACCGCAGCCTTGCCAAAGAATATCCGTGCTGAACTTGGTTGCTGTCAGACTAGACACGTTCCTGCGATGCACCACTGTCTGCTCACTCTCTCCAGAGATTTCGGACGGTTTTGAGATGTGTGTTGCGCATCGCACCTACCTCGAACAGCCAGCAGTATTTCCATTTTTCTGCGCTTTGCTGGATCTGTCCGAATGTCTCACTCAGTCGACGAGAGCGATCGATAACGTTGTGCGTACCTCGTTCAGAAGTGCGTTTTTGTGCTCCCTGGTCTTCTTCGAGACCTTTGTGAGCGAAACTGGTCAAGAAGGAAGGTTGGCCGAGAATCGAGCGTACAGTCTCTTGATCTCACCGATTTTTGAGCGTTTTGACTTGGGCATGCTGGTCGTCTTCAGGAGGGCGTGGATTTTCAAGTCCGCCAACACGATCCCTTGGACTGCGCGATGTCGGCAATTTCGCCAGTTGACCTCAGTGCCCTCGAGGACGCCCTCCTCAATACCTCGCGAAAAGTCGCCCTTCACGACAGATTTAGGGCCCTTTTTGCCCTCAAATCCCTCAAAAACGACGATGCAGTCGCGATCATCTCGAAAGGTGTTGGTCGTCTGTCACTGCATTCTCATCGCTCAGATCCAACACTACCGTCGACAGGCTTTGACGATCCTTCCGCGCTGCTCAAGCACGAGCTAGCCTATTGTCTTGGACAAATGAAACGGAGGTCCGCATTACCCGTTCTCGAATCAGTTCTGCGAAAAGAAGATGAAGATCCCATGGTCCGACACGAGGTATTGTCATCCTGACACGTATCTCTTTGTCGTCTTTGATAATCGTGCGGGACAGGCAGCGGAAGCAATGGGCGCGATTTCATCCACGGCGTCAGTTCCGATCCTGCGCGAATACCTTTCTGACCCCAATCAGAGCGTACGCGAAACGTGCGAGATCGCACTCGCAAAGATCGACTGGGATAACTCGGAAGAAGGAAGAAAACATCATGCAGCTACAGAGTCTTCGGATACCGCACCGTGCGTCTGTCCCCCAGAATTATCTTTTCGTGGTGTATCCACCTAGCGATGATAGTAGATATACCTCGATCGATCCCGCTCCCCCGTCTTCTCACCTCCTGTCGGGACAGCCGAAACCTGATCATGTGACGGAAGCATCTATATCATTATTGAAGGAAAAATTGCTCAACCCAGAACTACCACTCTTTGAGAGGTACCGTGCGATGTTTGCCTTGCGCAACATCGGCACGCCGCAAGCAGTGGATGCACTTGCATGTGGTTTCTCTGACGATAGTGCTCTTTTCAAGTAAGTGAATAAACCGCACTGAGCGACCCTTCATTGAGATGATTGTAGGCATGAGATCGCGTTTGTCTTTGGTCAGCTGTTATCAGCCCATGCTGTGCCATCTTTGACCAAGGTTCTCCGAGACACGAACGAATGCGACATGGTGCGACATGAAGCAGCAGAAGCTCTCGGTGGCATTGCAACTCCCGAAGTTCTCCCCCACCTAAAGGAATGGATGACGCGGGAGGACTCACCGACCGTCGTCCGTGAGAGCTGTCAAGTTGCCATCGACATGTGGGAGGTAGGTAGCTTTCCCCAACGCGCGATGCTGGTTTAACCCCTTATCCTCAGTATGAAAACTCTGGCGAGTTCCAGTATGCAAACACGCTTGAGACTGCACGCACTGTTGATCCTGCAGCTGCGTGAGATGAAGAAGTTTAATAACCTACATGTCTTGCTAGAATTCAACGGAGATTATACACAGAGGTAAACACATCCTGATGTGTATTTCTATAGCGATAAGTACACGACAAACGACGAGTCACGATAGCAAGAGGCATGCAACGTAGAACTGTTTACTCGGTATCAAACACCAAGGCTCTGACCTCAATGGATTGCCGCTGATGGGCATCAGGGGGACTCGTGCTGTCATGGAAAGCAGTGTGGGGCGTCAAGCGTGCCTTGTCGACGTTAGAGTCGAAGCACTTGATAAGGGTAACTTCATCTGGGGTCTGGTCAGACAAGTAGTACCATTTGTGTCCGGGATTGTACTTGACGCTGAAGGTGGCACCTTCGCGATGAGTATAGATGTGACGGGTTGGAACGAGGTCGTTATCAGGATCGACCGAGCGGTAGTCAGCTAAGGCGAGAGGGTCGTGGGCCACAGGGTTAGCAATTGGTCTAGAAGACGTATGAGTAAGTGTATGATGAGATGTGCGTTCGCAACGCACCTCCAAATGTTGATGATGCGGTATCGACCTTTAAGAAGCCGCTCGGCCTCGTCGCCGAGGTGATACTCTACGCGCTGATCTGCCGAGACAAAAGTCTGGTCAACATGTACACGTTGCTATGGAAGAATTGGCGTGTGAGAACGATTGCAAAGTATTGGGACATCACTCACCACTGGGCCACGGAGGGGAGCCTTGGAAGGTACTTTTTGGTCAGCAGGGCGCCGGATGGTGTGATCGAAGATGAGGACTCTTTTGGCACCGGCGTGCTTTTTGAGGATGTCCTCGACCTCTGGATAGTAGACAGACTTGATCTTGTCCACATCGGAAAAGTCTTTCTCGACGCTAGGATAGTGGACGAACTGGAACCCGCTGATGTCGAGACCCAGCGCATCGCCTTTTCCTCTGGCATCGTGAATGACTACAGGGCGAACGTCCTGCCCAAGATTAGACTGTGGGACGCCCGCGGGGGGGTCGTCGACATAGTTGTAGGGAGGCTGGGTGTCAAGAGGGGCATAATAGTTGAGGGTGGTTTGGACGTCACGGGGAGCGAGGAACTGGACGGTCATTGCGAATAGGGCGTGAACTGATGCGTACCATGAGAGGGATCGCCTGCGATTTTATAGGCATGGCCAGGACGACTGCTTGGTAAGAAAGAACAGTAAGAATGGAGCAAAGTCTGGCGCAAGACCGAGCTTGGGTTGCGTGCTCGGTGCTGACGAAGCGTATCAGTCAGCTTGGGCGACGACGACGACGACGAAGAGAAGGTCGTCGCGTGAGATTAAATGCCGAGATGTTACCTACAAGTGCGGCAGCAGACCTGAGCCAGCGCTGTCCTCGTTCACCGTCGACGCTGAGATGATCGACTGTGCGATCCTCGCCATTGCGTCCTCGACGCAGACCGTTCGCGCGCTCCTCACAAGTATGTTGTTCGTCCTGCGCTCTGGGTTGAGCTGACTGGCGGTTCCAGGACTCGTCAAGGATGTCGTCCTCGACGAGCACGCCCCTGCTGTGCCATGGACCATCGTGAACAAGTACTACACCGCCGAGGTCCAGTTCCTCGTCCACACGCCCTCCTCTTGGGCCGTGATCCAAGACCAAATCCTCACCCCAGCGCTCCTGTTCGTCTGGAATAGAGGAGAGGTGCTCCGTGTATCCGTGTTCGTCTCTCGACACTCACTCATCTGCCTCGTATAGCCTTACCGCGACCAGATACGCGAGCTCTCTCAGCGCGCATCCCAGCATGAGTTCGAGGTTGCGCTTGCCATCAGACTACCCTCCACAGGCTCGATTTCGCCTGCAGAGGTCGAGGACGACCAAGATATCGATGCCTACTTGTCTTCCAACGGCTTCGAGTTTGTCGATGTCCCTGACAGCGAGGCTGCTTCGCCTGATCGCTCAGGTGAGCTTGCACCTATCTGCACCACCTAGCAGAATTCACCTCCCAGTCCTCAGGCATCCTTGGCATACCCCGCATCGTGGATGCACTGAGCACCATAATGTGGCCATCGATGGTTCGGCACACTTCGAAATTTGTCACAACAACTGGCTTCGCCGGCGCAGGACAAACGAATCCTAGTATTCCCTCAGATGATTATCGCAATCTCGTACGACTAGTTGGTGAAAGAATATCCGGAAACCACGGTGATCGCATGCAACGAGAGCTCGAAGAACTCGAACGTTGGCTCGATGAAGACATGTCATCTAGCGACGCAGACGCGCGATCTGCTGGTGGTGACGACGAAACCGTCCCTTGGAGCACCGCCGTTACTCCTGGAACCCTGTCCCCTTCCTCGAGCGGCTTTCTTGAACTCTCACGTCCTACCACTCCTAAAGCAGGTTTTGACGATGATTTTACTTCATTCGTCTCTGCTTCGTCTCCAAATTCTGCTAGTGTCCCTCGACAGGATAGCTTATCATCTTCACGAAGGTCTCCACCTCTCGCATCCACGAGCTTCAGTTTTACCTCTAACTTTAATTCTGCTTCATTTGGCCGCTCGACCCCCACTTTCGACGATCATGGATCTTTCGACACGACTCGCCTGGCACCTGACGAATCTTATAAATCCCTTGGTTCTATGTCAGACTTTGGGGACCCAGACAAGGACTCGATGAATGTAGAACGGTTGTCTAATAGTGTTGAAGAGGCAGACGAAGACATGCCCTCGCGGGCCGAGATTGCGGAAACCTCACGCAGGATCTTTGGTACCATGCCTCTTTCGTTCTCTCCCACACATGAACGAGGTGACGGGAGTCTTCATGCAACGACCGCTCTTGGCGGAGTGGCATCGCATGCCTTTCCCGGCCAGGAACTCGATGTCGAGATGACGGACGCCGATCTCGATCGTTTTGATTTGCAGAGCGTGTTAGGCGCGCTCCATGGGCTGAAAGAGGAGATTGCTGCGATGCCCGATAAGGAGAGGAGGAGGGCTGCGGCAAGAGTAGCACTTGGTCTTGCATATGGGCTCCACAGCAACCCACATTCCGAAGCGGGTGAGGAGCTTGTCTGATTTGCCATTGTCGACAGGCACCCTGTGTAAGATATTGCAGGAATACCTTTTTTTCGACCCCTTACTACTGTGAGCGTCTGCTGGGAGTGATTATGATGTACATACATTGGGACAGTTGGTTGATGTACTCTAGAATGCTATCCGGTCGTTTGAATACTCCTTTCACCCGTGCAGAAAACGAAAACACACGAACAAACGTACGGACAGTCATTCCACGTCCTCATCCACACTTTTCGCATTTCCAGTTTCGTCTCTGATGCCTCCTTCTGCAAAGCTCATGATTCCTACCATATCCAACTTCGAAACCACATCCTCGGCCTCCGCCACATCCATTTCCCCAAGCACCCTGTTGACTGTCTCTAATGTCCCGACCCTCAGCGCATCCTTGAGTGCGTCGCTGAACCCGTCGAAAACTGTCCATCGCATCATAAGTGCCTTGCGCACCTCCTCGACATCCAGACGCTCTGTTCCAGGGCCCTCGAGGACGAGATCGTCTGGCGGAGGACCGTCAGGTACATTGAAGCTGATGGTAGAGTCGGGGTTCTCAGGTACGAGCTGGATCTGCTCTTTCTGTGAAGTGGAGGCGGAGGCTTCACTAGCAGCGGCTGCCACACGAGTGACGAGATGAGCATAAGTATCCTCGACATCCTTGACGAAGATGGATACGGCGCGTTTATCGCCCGCGATCATCCTAGGGTCGCGATGGCGGTGATCAGTCCTGATGCGGTCACGCTGAAGAGGCGACGACCCACTTCTGGAAGAACAACCTCACTCCATCACGGCCCAATTTGTCACAGTATTGCAGAAGTAAGCTTTGATGCACGCATTGCTTTGCGTATTTCCCGCGTCCATCCGTCTCTGCTTGGAAGGCAGCGACAAGGAGAGCATCAGATGCACCTGGAACGACGACGTCGCGATTGTTCTGTATGAACGCAAAGGATTGGGCATAGTCCCAGAGAGGCAAGCGGGAGAAACGAGCGAGGGACGGGGTGAGCTCTGGTAGATCTTCCTGTTGCTCGTCCTCGTTGCATTCGTCTTCAGCCGACGGGGTAGGGACTGCTGTAGTGTGGGAGGAAGAGGCGGCAGGGTTGAGTACCTCGTAGGTTGTCGTTTTGGTTGTCGTCTTCTTGGTTTCTGGAGTCGTATCCGAGAGCGCATTCTTGATCGGGGGCGGGGCAGGTTTGGGAGGGACGTACTGGGTAGGGGTCAGAAGCTGAAGAGGAGACACGGGATTGAGATACCTTGCTTTCCCAACCTTCGTGTATGTCCTCGCTGGTGATGTACTTCTTCTGCTCCTTGATTTCTGCTGTGAGGTCAGCCTCGAGCTTGTTCGTATGCTCTGAGAGCTGGGAGATGTGTTTCTTCATGCCGTCGAGGACGGCTTTCTCTTGTTCGTCCTGGGGAAGCACCTTGACAGTGTCGAAGATCTGGAGAAGAAGGGACAAGATCATGGCGTCGTAGGTGGGCTGGTTCTTTGCGTTTGTCGGGGGTGCAGCGGGAGACGGGTTTGACTGGAGACGATCGACGAGATACTGGAAGAAAGGGAGGCCAGTCTGAGACTGTCCCGCCTCGGCGTCCTCTGCGAGATCGCCCTCGGCGGTTGCGGGTGCGCCTGCGATGCGCTGTCTGATCCTGATGAGACGGGGCTGGAGGGCGTTGTTGCAGGCGATCTCGGCGTTGAGGGCCTCGATCTTGTGCTTGCGGGCCTCGCGCTTTTCGTGGATGTCGCGCTGTTTCCATCTGATAAGAGAGCGTTTGTCGACGTTGGGATGGCCCTCGATGTCAGAGTCGTCCGAGAGCTCGAGCTGGTCCCACTTGGAGTAGTTGAGCGGCATCGTGGACGTCGTGGAGAACGTGCTCGTCGGTGCTGCCAACGTCGCTAGCGCTAGTCCCGACAGGGTCCGTGCGAGTGGCTGAATTGGGGTCGCTTCGCATCTTTGCTTTCAACACCCACCACCATGGACGCCGACGTTGAGCAACACCTACAACCACCCTCACCGTCGCTCGACATGGCCTCCTTGCTGCGCGCTGCTGCTCTCTTGTCCAGAAAGCGCCGCAGGGTCGATCCTGAAGCTTCCGCGCTCCCTCCTCGCCTTGCTCCTGAACGCACTTTGCAACTCGACTATGGCAACGACGATCCAGCGGCCCCCAAGTCGCCCCCGGTTTCACGTCTCCCGGCACCTGAACCGACAGGACTCCAAGAAGACATTGAGGACGGTCAAATCCGCGAAGAGGGCGAAATCAGCGATACTGAAAACTCGCCCCCACCACGACGGTCGCCCACTCCGCCCCCGAGGTTGAGGCAACGGCTATTCGCTCTCAAAACCCAGGAGTCTGCAAGAGCTGAAGTCCCTGCACCCTCACACCCACCATCTCATATCGAAGTCCCAACAGCTTCCTCACTGGAGCCATCCGATGCTCAACCATGGCAACCTGCCAGTCCTGAACCCTTCGTGCCCGAGATATCTACCTACCGACTTGATACTAATCATGTCAGACCAGGACTCTCCAGTTCGTCGTCGGCTCTACACCAGTCGCCCCGCTGCTCACGTTATTTCTAGTGACTCGAGACCAATACAACACCGCCAAAGACATCGTTCTCGACCTCCTTGGATGGGGTGTTCCTCCCGAATATCTTTTGGAGTGCGGGTTGAGCCGACATGTCATCTTCTACGTTTTTTCGGAACTCAATCTGCGGTTTCCAAGCAATTTGGATACAAGTGGGCTCATTCCGTACCCAACACCTGAGATGCTCGAACTTATACCAGTTTCTCCATCGTTGTCCACGCGCTCGCTGCATTCTTCCTCTTCTACGATGCCTCCTCCATCTGTCATCCCAGCTCGAATTTCTCTCGCCGAGCGCATGAGCATGGAGTGTATTGACACTCGGATGTCTTCACCCGACCCTTATCCGTACATCAAGGCTGAGCCGAGTTCGCCATCATCCATTGATCTGTCCAATTCTCATTCGTTGCTCGTCATAGAGCAACAACGACGTCAGGAACTACTCGCCCGCAAGGCTGCTATCGCCTCTCGGAAGGCACGACAAGAACCTCTCGGCTTTGTCATTCCATCCAAAGACCAGGACATTGATATGAGTGCAGTTCCTGCTCAATCTGTGGACGATTTTTTGAAGACAATTGAGCCTGCTCCGCATCTGGGTGTCGGCGACGACGACAACCACAACCGAGGATCTTCTGTCGGCACCACCTCCTTTTCGTGTTTGGAGCGCATGGATGTTGACGATGCGATTCCCGGTCTGATTGGCGCATCCAGAAATACTTCCACTTCCTCGACTGGACCTTCTTCGGCTCAGTTCAAGTCTTCCTCAAGTACGGCCCTTTATACCGACCTTCAATCACGTGTATTACCTACCGGATCAACGGATAACGCAGGCTCCTCCAGCAATGGCACCGACCGAGTTTCAACGACTTCTGTAAACATGGTCGCTGTCTCCGGCTCGCTAACGCCTACCCTTCAAGGCAACGCTAGTTATACTAGCCTAGACGGCGACAGCGGCTATCCACAACGCCGAGGCATGAAGCGTCCCGTGGCAGCTGATTTTGTGGATTTTGACAGTGGCCCAGGACCGTCGCATGGTCACGGAAGCTCATCTTCCAACGGGTACTCCAACGGAGGTCCGTATCCCAACCCTCTCAGACGGAAAGCCGGTAGTTTCGCTGGAATTAGCGGTGTGCGCCGTTGCGTAATTGAGTTGAGCGACAGTGAAGACGATGGTGACAATCAGACGAGCGGAAATCGTGTAGGAAACAGCGAAACCCGGGAGTATTCCCCGGCATCCACGATAACATATGCCGCTCGCGTCCCATCGCGGCTCACCGCGACTCCGACGATGCCATCGTCTCTGGGGTCACCAGCTGTTTCCAACGGCAATACAGGGCAGTCGTTTCCCACAGCGCCTGCTACGAATGCGCTGGCAGAAAAGGAGGAGGAAATCAAGAGAATGCGACAACTCATTGCTCAAAGGGAAGAGCTGAGGTCGAAGAAGCTTGCAGCTGTAGGTTCTTCTGGATCCATGTCCAAGAGGTGCTTAGCGTGTGCTAGCAGATATCTGGGAAGTCCACACCAGTGACACCACCCACTGCTGAGGTACTGGCGGCAGAAGGAGCGGTAACAGTCAACCAAGAAGAAACCCTTGCTGGTTCATTGAGCAGCAAAAACTCGTCGTCATTAGTCCCCTCTCGAGCGTCGGAAAATAATCATGGTTCATTACCTGGATGGACGAGAAGACATGGTTCGTGTCGTTTACCACCCCCACCCTCACTGGTCCGGTCCTGCGCATTCCGTGTTCGCTTATCACGGCGATCTTACCGTGGTTTGAATATGCGTTGACCCTTTTTGGATTCAGGCGTTTCGGTAGCAATGGTCGACGGCAAGTTAGATGTCCCTACGTCCGACAACTCGACAACGGGTCGCAACTCCGGCACACCTGGCCCCGCCAGTAACAGGAATGACTTATCACCCCAAGAGACATCCATCATTGGTTCTCTCTCTCGGTTCTCCGCCAGTCCGACCGCCGGCTGATATACTTCTTTTGTTCTTCCCCCCCCTCCTTCCCTCTGTGGTTCTTTTTAAATTTACTTTGACCATATCTTTTACTGTCGTTACCACCCACTCTTTCTACTTTCTTTTCTCATCCATCCTCCCTCACGGTTGTATTGCGCTGGGCTCTCACTGGTCCACTTCACCTTCGTAAATGCCGGTGGGTATTTGACTGGGGGGTTGTAGGACGCAAACTTTCCGTGCGGGGCGGAGGCTCTGAAGGTGGGCAAGGTATGTTCTCTGTTGCTAGTCATCCTTGTCATTCTCCACCCGTCGCTTCGGTGCTCATAGCCTGTTTTTTTTTTCGATCACGACGATGTTCTCTTCTGTGGCCCAGACCTGAGGGTTACTGGAGCAAGACGATCTGGACAAGTGGCAAGAATCTGTTCCTTTTCTCATGTTTACTTGCTTCCCCCTTCCTAACTTCGCCCCCTTTTGCTTTCCCCCTTTCCCTCCACGCGACTCCGTAATCACATGCTTAGGTTCGCTCACCAAAAGAGGACATCCATCAAGAGTTGTTCGCCGTCGGTGATTCTGGAGCCTCATCGTCGGCACAGGTGCGTGATCCCGTCTGGCTCGTTATGGTGGCCATGCGGCCTGATCTGTCGATGTGTGCTGATGTAAATTTGGCGGTTGCCGTTGGCGATAGGTCTTCCGGCCCCAATTGCCGCAATCACGAAATGAAGCTGCTACGGAAGTATCAAGATCTGGCTTTCCATTGTACGATTCCCCTCTCTCTCGATATCCACTTCTTCGTCCTCGATCCGGACCGGACGCAGACGCTTCTTTTGTCGACTTGCAGTCTGAGATATCATGTGCATCGCAAGCCGGTGCCCAGAGTGCTTGTCCTCCTAGTTTACATTTTCCGTCCCCTATTTCATCGTGTGCTACGGGCGCTGTGTCCTCTCACTCTTCCTCCCCTATCCTTCTACCAGACCTCAAGCAATTGAAGGAAGCGGCAACGCACCGTTCACTGGCAGCATTGACTAGGCGCAGCACGGATCTCCGGGTGTGCCCATATGAGGTGCCCGGCGGCGGCGTGTGCCGTGACAAGGATTGTGGCGAGCTACACCTCAGTCAAATCAACCAAGAGCCGAGTGGTACGTGATGGAGTTGCATCGTGAGCGGGCTGACTGAACATGTGCATGGGGTGCTACTGTCACATCTGGGTTTGCAGATGCGGAGGTTGCTGCGTACGTCCACGCGATACTTCCGCGGCCGTGGAACGGGCGATGCGACGTGCGGGCGATTGAGATCGCGCTCGAGGGTGTTCGACTGCGTGGCGGTGCTCGCGATGTGGGCAGTCTTGTCCGTGAGGCGCTCGGTGGACTCGGAATGCCGATAACTGAGCGCACGCTGACATGAACGGTCTCTTGCCTGGCGCGAACGTGATCGACACCGGAAAAAACTGGACGAATGTCAACATGACAGGGGAAAGGAAAAGAGCGCTCAGCGCCACAGGAGCGTGCGCTTCCTGGGTGGAGAACGTGTCGTGCTTTGGACCAGTGTTTTTTTTGTTTTGTTTTTCGAAATATTTATAATAATTTTGATCCGAATAAGGATGAGCTAATCGTCCGCGAAAAGGGGGGATGGGGTATTCCCAAAAGGGGTGGCGGCTGCGGAAGCAGATGGGCCGGGGATTACCGGGAGGTGCCTTGAGGAGATATGTACTCCGACGGGCCAAACAAACAAACACATTGGGCAGTCTTTTTTTGATCGCCCAGACTGAGACGACACACGCCCCCCGTTGACACTCCCTCCCTTTTCCACCTCCTTCCAACTTCAGCGATTCCTTTTAAGGACGCCCTCCGCACCATCGTCACCCGCCCGCCCATCGTCGTACACAGAGCATCCCGTCGCTCATCGACGCTCCCCGCCCCCCTCCAAACTACATGGCCTATCGCCATCTCCCCTCTGCTGCCAACTCCTCCCCATCTTATCCGTATTCCAAGACCGCGGCCCATCACAGCCAGCAGCCTTCCCTTTCCGGCCAGAACATCCAGGACGACCCTGCCTCATCCTCCCCAACCATGCGCAAGCGTCAGCGCACGGGCCTCGACATCGCCAACCCTGCCGTCCCCGATCCCCAGCAGCAGCCACCACCCCAGCCAGCCCAGCCGCCACACCCCCAGCAACAACCACATCTCCCCCAGCAGGGCGCAGTCCCAGAGGACGGCTTCATCAACGATCAGGACGCCGTAGAGAGCGCAGGCGATGACGACGACGAAGAGGAAAAACCAAAGGACAAGAAGGCAGGAAGACGCAAGATTAAGATCGAGTTTATTCAGGATAAATCAAGACGTCACATAACATTCTCCAAAAGGAAAGCTGGTATGCGATCACCTTCCTTTGCCTCTCTCGTGTGTTTTCCTGACAATGCTACTTCACTTTCGCAGGCATAATGAAAAAGGTATATGCGTTCAGCGTGTCTCGCCTATCGCTTATCTAACACTACCCCCTTCAGGCTTACGAGCTCTCCACTCTCACCGGCACTCAAGTCTTGCTCCTCGTCGTCTCAGAAACAGGTCTCGTGTACACATTCACGACCGCAAAGCTACAGCCTCTTGTCACACAACCCGAGGGCAAGAACCTCATCCAAGCTTGTCTCAACTCCACGCAGGGTGGTCCTCATGGCGGTGCCCTACCACCTAACGTGCCTGTCACAACCCCCATGAACCGGTCCACGCAGTCCATTTCCATGCCTCCCGGCGGCACCACCAATCTTCCTGGCGGTCTTTCCATCCCAGGTGGCCCCGTGGGCGCCTCCGCCACCACCAAAGAGGATGGCGATGAAGACGGCAATGACGAGGTCGCCCATGGCGGTCGTACTGCAGCCGCCGGCGACAAGCGTCGCCGCCGTCCCTCCACGACAGCTACTTCGGCACCAGGCCGCACGGGACCCGGTTCCCCCCAAACACCCAATAGCTCTATCCCTCCTCCCCTCTCCATCCCCGGTTCACAGCATCAACCCGCAACCCAGGCACAGCCCCCGCAAATCTCTCTTGGCTCCCCGACGAGCCCACAGCAACAACACTCACAGGTGCCTTCATCTCCACAGTATGGTCCCTCCCCCACAGGAGGCTATGCTCCCCATGGTCAGCACCATGGTCACCATGCCGGAAGCCCCACCGACGCAAGCATGTATGGCGGCCACATGATGGCTGCCCCACCCTATTCGTATCCCGGACCCGGTGGTCCAGCGGGACAGGGTGGTCAGCCCCTAGGTGGGCTTGCGGCTGCTGCTCAGCACAACCATTGGGCGCCAGCACCACAGGCCGGACACTATGGAAGAAGATGATGGACGGTCGGTCGTGATGGGTTTCTTGTTCGTGAGGTGTTTTTACCCCGCTTGGTCGGCGTTCTTGTGTTCAAGTTCTTTTTGTCGAAACGGGTTCGAAGCCAATTTATGCCCTTTTGCCGTTTGCTCTTGCCTTGACAGCTTCTTTATCCCCTTGACTTGCTTTTCATTTTCTGGTACTTACATCCACGCCTTGTCTCCGTTGAAAGTGTACGCTAATCGATCGATGCCTTGCACGACAACAATTGCGTCTTGATTGCTATGTAACTTTGGTTAGAAACTGTCTTACTACCCTCTAGGTTAGTGATGCCATCGGTTTTTGAGGCCATTACATTACAACTCAAGTAACATCCAGGACACGTTATTTCCGTCGGTAGTACTGAACAGCATTCCTCGTTGAATAAACCAACATGTTCGCAACATCCAAAGCGAGTAAACGTAGAAGATGGGGATGTACTTTTTCTGTCTGTCGATCGCTTTAGTCTGTTTCTTTTGGGAACGCAGAATTAATATAGGGAGTCTCAGCCGAGTTCGCGGAGTGGACAATTCGAGCAAACCAGATGTTCGAATCTATACCTTTGGTGGTGTTTCCGATTGCTTCCATCCCGGCGGTTCAAAGTCACTCTCGTACATTTGAGGATCGTCCTGCCCGTCCTAGCCAGGACAGCCCATACTAACAGGTGAGCAGGTTTGGCCAAATGCGGTGACAATCGTCTCGGCCGTTTGCGCTGACCACTACGTCTTACTGCGAAGGCGAGTAATTCCTCGCTAGACAGCAGATCTTGATCGTCTGTTTCCCTTCCTACCCTTTCCCGTCCATTGTTTCATAATTCAATTCCCCCGCCATACGAGCGCCCGTGTCCTCTACGTGACAGCCTTAGTACGACCATCGTTCCCCGCTGATCACGAAAGTGACCGGCATCGGCGGTTTCTCGGCCTCGCCTACTCGGACGTATCGGTAGTGCGGCCCAACATCCCGTGGCCACGTTCAACCTGACTGCCCTTTCGTCTCCCTTGCACCTGGCGCACTGCCCGCTCTGGGTCCACTGGCAATTAACCCATTGTCGGTACGAAGGATTACTCTGCACATGTTTGGGCCTTTTTACTGTGCCTAGCTGTCATATCACAGCCTCACCCGAGCCGTGGGAGGCAGCGCTCATATGGATGCTGACATGGACACTACAGACCATATCAATCAAGTCGTCTCTTTGACCACACCCAAATCCCGATCATCGATCGGTGCCGCGAAACGAGACACATTGATGAGTAAGGCGCGATGAGTGACCTAGTGATCATCGATACCATCTAGCGTGTCAAGCCACTGCCAAGGGTCCTGTCAATTGGGTGACATCGACTCTTGAACACATAGCTGATAGGATTTTACAGCATCACCTTGCGCCATTCCGTGCTTCGAACTCTTGGCAGCGCCAGTAACGGTCCATCCTCAGAATCTAGAATCTGGCCCAAATCGCGCGCGTTTTTTTCTTGATCTCACGCTAGAGCGGTGTGGGTTGAAAGATGGCAGGGGACGGGTCTCTTCGATCTGCCTGAGGGGAGCATAGTTGGGGTCTGTCGATGGGTGGAGCATCCTGCCTCGGACTCTCGGCCGTCGCTCTCCCAAAATATCGGATACACGGGACCCTATTTAGAAACCCTGGCGCCGCGAAGGCACGCAAAGTGTTCCGACTTGGGGTGCGCCCATCGATCAGAGACAGACAGATAAGATATGGCTATTCCAAGTATGGTCAAGTCACAGCAAAAGATTTTTTCATGGAAAAGGAATGACGCTATCCCAATACATATATTTGGACCCTGCCGATGAATGAGTCACGGAACGTCTCTTCTGTCAGCGAGATTGAGCATAAAACACGTTTACCAGTCATATCGGAACAAGTGTTGCTTTTTCCTAAACGAGCGAGTTCTCGAATGTCGTGATGCCGCGAGCATATGACGAATGTCTACAGCTTTCGTCACACCCATGCCCACAGTCAAGACATTCTGATCTGTAGCTCTAGTAACGATGGCGACACGAGTGCTGGAGCCGAATACTCCCATCGGTTGCGAAGTCGTAACCCGTGCATGATGACACTCGAACAAGAGGGGTTCCTCGCATGCCGTCTCGAATACAGTATTTTACGGCAGCAGGGATGCCAGTGCGACGGAGGACAAAGCAAACTCAGCCTGAGGGGGATGCCGTCAGATGGCTTCCATTCCATTTCAAGGTTTGATTGGCATGCATATGGTTGCGGTGATGCGAGTGAATGAGAAGACACCGTACTGAGCGTCGTGACTGGCGTGCGCAAGATGCATGGCCCAGAGCTCGTTCGAAACAAGATAACGACAAGCGGATGCATTCCTCGCAGGACCGAAGAAGGGGAGCGGCGAAGGAGCTAACATCTGTGGGCTTGGCAGCCGCATCCGATCGGGTGGGTGTGTTTGCGATCCGGTCTTGCCGGTTATGGATGACAATGAAAACGTCACGTAAGTTGCGGGCTTCGGAGCTTCCGTGTGATGGCGAGCAACGCTGGTGGATGGGTGTCGTCCGAATCTGGCACGCGTGGTCAGACTGCGGGGAGTGGGAACGTGGATCGGGTTTATTTTAGAAAGCTTTGATCTTTCCAACGCTGGCATCGGCTGAAGCGGGCACGAGGCATCAGCGAGGTGCATCTTTCCTGCCCAACGGAGCAGTCCGAGCCAGCATGCCCGTCCATTCGCCAACCCGTCGCCCTTGGAATGAGATCAATCGCGAGGAGAGAGGGGGATTCACGCTCGGATCGCCCGGATGCTCCCCCCGACTCGGGCGTGGTGCTGTGGATACCCCTTTGGACAGGAGAGACCCCGTCTTTCTCCACCAGCTGTCCCGGAATGAATCGGTGACCTTATCTGTTCCTTGTATGGCGCCACGCTGTCAGCCGTCACAATCGTCCCGGAGAGCGCCGTGGTGCAGAGACGCGCATGCGGGCAGGAGTGGCGAATCCGCTGATTTCATTTCAACATAGAGGGAACGATGTTGCCCGAGTAAGAGGTGAATGTGGCTGGCCGGTCATGCCGGTCATTTATCAGATGGGCCAATTTAGCGGAAATGCACGAGCGCTGCGTTTTCTGAAGGATCGGAGGGAACTTGACTCCAATGGAGGTAATGATTGAACCGTGGAAGTAAACTGGATCGTACTTGTACTGCATGGCGGCTGTACCACACGCAGTCAATGAGGGCCAGCGGACGCAGTTGTCCCATTGAAGCAGTCGAGGGGAGCAGCTTGCTTCGGCCGTACGCTATGACCAGTAAAATTCCTCTATATTAGGACGAGCACTGGAGGTAACAAACCACATCATATGAAATCCACAGGACCAAATACCCTCGACTTATATCCCATCGAGGATCAGTTGCATTGCTGAAAACGGTCCGAAGCCAACTGCCTCCTCGACTCGGCGCAGTAGCGGAAGGAAAAGCAGCCTAGCGGGGCTGATCCCCTGCGGAATCATCAGGCCGCCACCAAGACCTCTGCGATACCACGAATCCACTGCGGAATGAAAATGAAAAAAAAGGAGGCAGGCATTCGAACATTCGACACACATACCTAATGGTTGCGCCATCACAAAAATGGAGAAATATACCCAAAGCCTTCCATATGTTCCACCCACCCTCCTCCCAGTGGTACGACGCCACAGCTTCTCAAGAAAGAGTAACAGTGCTTGTGTCGTGAAGAACAACACTACGAGCCAGCTGAACCCCTTCCCAAGTAAGTATGCCGAGCATTCGTGGTACAGCCCTGAAGCAAAGAACGTTCCGAACAACATTCCGATGTCTCCGGCAAGCCATTTACCAGGATAGCCGCCATAAACAAAGAATGTTTGACGGAGCACCTGATGCCACCGTTTAGCCCAGAAGATGTGTAGTGAGTCAGAGATCCAAGGATTGTCCATGACCGGAGGCCACATTTCCGGAGAGCTAGATAGTGCTGTGAGAGCAAACAGGGTGATGCAACCATGTGTCATTTCAAAACCAGAGATGAGACACGTTCCTGTGGCGAGATGGATTGCGGTGGAGAGGATATATCGTTGTGGAATGGGCAGGTTAGGTTTGAATATTGTTCCTCCATGAGGCGAACCGACTTCTGGTACGAGTTTGATGAGAGATTCCAACATGTCGAAAATGAGAAAGTGCTGGAGCGTAGATATGGCAGTAGCACGTAGGAAGGCCGCGCGCTTAGAGGGCCGTGGATCTTTGGGAACATACAGGTCGGCGCCAAACTGCCACCCCAGTCCACGGCCAGTGACTGCTACTTCCAATGTGTCGTACAGCCATGGTGGTAACGGCGTGTCTCTCGGTGGCGCCGTGTACGAAGAAACCTCTTCCTTGCAATCGGCAGATGACGCGCCGACGTCGGAGTTACCGTTAGCGCATTGGGAAACGGAGGACGATTTAGACAATACGCCTGGCTTCGTTTCACCGGCTTTGAGCATGCCTTCTCTTCTCCACGCGAAATCAATAGCTTTGCTACATATCAGCTCGGCAAAGAGACCTACGGAAAGAACACATCCAATTAGTCATGTTACGGGCGCTGCTGGAACAGCACGACACGCTGACCAAATGCTCACCTTGTCCCCAGTTGATGGTATTGAGTTCTGGTGCCACGTGTATGAAACGGAAATATATTCCAAATGCAAGACAGACCACAAGAGGTAGGAGCGACAGCCGCAGGTAGAAGGTGTCTGGACGTCTGGAGAGGTATGCCATTGCGAAGAAAGGAATCAATGGGAGCGATAGTTGAGGAACGTGGTGGAGACGTATGGGTATACGATCTTCGGGGTAAGGAATGATTGTTCGGTATGCATCGTGAGCGCTGCGGACAGATGCCGCGAAAGTCAGAAAGCGGGGCGCAAAGGACTGGAAACTTACATTCTACAGACGGACGGACACCACATGAAAACGAGAACGAGAGTGGCAACGTCTTGTTGTTTCAACTTTTCGTCAGCGCTGACTCGTCACAGACCCGGTCAGAGTCGGACTGCCGCTTAGTTGCCAGCACAACTTGAAAGTCAGCAGAAACGTCGGTATCTTATCTTGATCTCAGGACGAGCTAGGCCATCGTCAAGATGTTTCCGGCCGTTCGTGCTTTCCGACTCGTTACCATACCAGGTTCACTCACCGTCTTCGGACGGTCGCTCCTTCTGATCTCCCTCGAAGTTGCTGCAAATGCCGTCTGCTGGGCCATTGCAGCGCGATCGCACGCAATCTTAGCACTCGCTATTCTCGCCTGGGTACACACGTGAGCCAGTTATGCAGGTAAATTTGGCTAATTTGTGTCCTTCTCACAGACGATAGGCCTGAGGCATGGTAAGGACGAGCTTGTTGGTTGCTCCTGCGACTAGTACTGACGCTGAATCCACACAGCTCTTGACGCGGACCACATCAGGTTACTCGAGCAATAATTTTGTAGTTCCGTATGTTGCGTTCTTCATCTCGATTCGCCTCGGGTTATTCATGATGCGACAGTAGCGGCTGATCCTCTGCCGGATTCAGTGCGATTGACAATGCCACACGAACTCTGATCAATCACGGACGACTTGCGATAACGTGCGGATTGTTCTTTTCTCTCGGACACAGTACAATTGTGATCATAGTGGTATGTTCTTCAAAGTCTTATCTATCCTTTTTCGACGCATCAGCGACCAGAACGTTGCAATAGTCATCAGTACGAGCATCTACAATAAACTAGGCGGAGTCGGTAGCGTTGGGTCGATAGTAGGTGTGTGCCATCACTCCGTATGCGGGACTGCTCGTATATCCACCTATAGGAACGGCTATCAGTGGAACTTTCTTGTTCTTGGTTGGTCTCGCTAATTCGATCATCCTCTGCAAGATCCTGCATCGACGTCGCCGGGTATGTCCACTGCACGCCCGCTTTTTGAATTGCGCACTAGTCATCCAACGAATAGACCAGACGTAAACGAGATTCGGAGCACGGGGAGGCAGATGCAGAACTTGCTCCAAACGAGAACATGCTGGTGATGCGACTACTTGGCCCTTTGGTCAACTTTGTGAATCGTCCATGGAAGGTACGCCAGTGCAGCAGTTGATAGGCACTGACGGACAAGATTATCGGTAGATGTACCCTGTGGGTGTCCTCTTTGGTCTAGGTGAATCTTGTATAGTTCCTTCTGGAGTGTCAAGGTCTGAAGTCTTGATGCATAGGGTTTGATACGGCGTCTTCAATCGCCCTACTCGCCATCTCTGCATTGGCAAAAGGGGTCGGGAACAACTCGCGGATATCCCCCTCAGATGTCATCATCTTGCCTGTGAGATCTCCCTCTTCGCTTTCTGTTTCCCAGTGTGATTTATGACACTGAAAGTTACTATTCACGACGGGGATGACCTTGGTGGACTCGCTCGATTCCATAATGATGCTCCATTCGTACACGGGATTTGCTGAGCACTCGTGGAAGATTTTTGAGCCCAGCCATTCCCCTTCGAGAACTGGCGACGAACGATTGGTGAATACGCGTGGTGAGGACAGTGGGGTGTCTTCGACCGGGGAAAGGACAGTAGAGGCATGCGCGGTGACGAAAAATGAAGTGATCGCCGTTAGTCGGCCACGCGATGCTGCTGAAACAGAGATCGAAGCAGTGGACAACGAGAGCGACGGAGCGAGACGAAAACAAGGTGACCGCATGACGCTGGTGAAACGAAGCACGATGTCGGAACTTAGCATCACCCTGACAACGATGAGTATTTTGCTTGCATTTAGGTTAGTGAATAAATTGCGGTCGTGGCTGGGCAACGACAGGGCTGATGCCATTCCGTGAAGCATTTCACTCATAGAGATCATGGGATTGATTGGGGCGAACTGTGGCAAGTGTCAAGCGACGGCATCCGCCCCTGATGGCGGCGGACTGGCGGGAAGGTGGTGGCGGGCGTGGGCAAAGGTAAGTCGAGGATGGCAGGCCTGCCGATGGAGATGACGCTGAACGGCGTGGGTTGCCAAGGCGAACGAGTACTACGGGTACATAGGAGCAGGGATAGTTGGCACGTTCGCTGTCGTCGTCTGCGGCTGGTACACGGTCAGGCGGACGTGCCAGTGTTGAATCCAAGTGGGTCGTGTTGTGGCGTGTTATCGTGCGACTTTGCAATTCCTCATAACACACGGTTGGACTCGACCCGCCGTGGTCCCTGCCGACGCTCTTGACGACACTCACGACCCATCTGTACCATTCCTCTGTACTCTTTTCACGACCCACAGCCCCATCACCCGCGCAAGCCAGAGTGTTTGGTACGCCGTCGTTTACCGCTTCGGTCATGCCGACCTGACAACAGCTCAGCCGGTCGATACCCCCTGGCTCTCCTTCGAGACCATCCTGATAATGGTCCCAACTCGTCTTCGCGTCAACACCGATGTTGCTGTACCACCGATTAGATCGGCAGGTCCCTCAAACGTAACGGCCTCCGCTCACTCTCGCTCGAATGGCGTGCGCACGCGCAGTGGATCCACGGCTTCCACAAGTTCTTCAATCTCTGTCGTATCCCCTTGCCCCTCCTCCGCGTCTGCATCGTCTTCGTCTCTCCATTTGCCCGAGCCAGACAAGGAATCATCGCACCCTACCCACCAGTCTAACCCCGGCTCACCCAGCCCTTCGGCAGATGAAACAGTTCGGGTTCAGCCTTCTGCCCCCGAATATGTACTCGCTCTCCATGATTTCGTCCCTCAGCAGCAAAACGCGACGTGTCTTTCCTTTCGCGCCGGTCAGGTCATCCGTGTATTCAATCGTGACCCCAGTGGTTGGTGGGACGGCGAACTACATGGTCAGAGAGGATGGTTTCCGAGCAATTATGTCAGTGCCGATGAACGCGTAATCTCTTTGACGGAGGAACAGCTCCGCCCATCGGTGAGTTTCGCTTTATCTCGCGGTTGACCCTCGATCTCAGTTATCCGTTCTCGCAGCTTCGCCAGCCCTCCCGTCACGCGCACACAATGTCAGCTGTATCAGCTGCGTCGTGGGCTACGACCCCCTCGCGTGGTTCGTCCCGCAAGGATCATCGTCCCTTGGTCACGGAAGCTCTTGGTCCTGACATCGCGTCATATTGCCCGCCTTTAATGGTCAATTTATTGCAGAGTCTATCCCTGTTGCAAAGTGCGGTCAGGTCTAATCGCGTAACACACTTTCAGCCATCCACAGCATGCATCATATCCTGTGTTCGGTTCATCCTTTTCTCTGTGGAGTGCCTGCCCCGCGAGGCATCATTGCTGAAGCGCTTCCCCACTCTGGCCTTTGAACGAAAACAAATTTTGTCCGTTTTGGCTGCATTGGTCTCGCAGGCACGAAGCGCCTCGGATGAGACGTGCGACGAAGACGCTCGCGACGCAGAGATTGAGGCGATGCTCAAGCTTGGTGGTCAGGTATTCTCACAGGTGCGGCGGTTTTTGGCTGTGGCAGTACAGTGCGGCATCGAACTTCCGGAGAGAGTACCGTCTTCGCCTACCGGCAGTATCGCGTCGACAAACTTGTCGCTAGAACGTGCCTCTCCGGAACCCTTCGCGAGATCGTCGGAAACTGACCAACTATCAAGCGAACTGCCTGGTTTGAGGTATCTCAAGTCAGAAGACCATGAGACGACGGGGCCTTCCAGGACAGTTTTTCGTGCCAAAAGCCTCAGTGACATCCGATCTCAGCGAAAAATACCATCGTACCGCGATTCAAATGCCTCTGTTGCTCCCTTACTCCCTTATCGAACGGTCGTCACCCGTGCGAAGAAAGAGCAATACCTCATCTACGAAGCCACTAGTCGCCACAAACCAGCCATGCTGTCGATAAGCAGTACTTCCTCATCCTCCTCATTCTCTTCCATCGACTCACCACGGCCCCACATATTACCCTCCTTCCCTTCGGGACCTTCGACTTCTGCCGAAGTCATGGAAGCGCTCAAACATACCCATGACCAATACCTCTCAACCATCGCGGCCTTTATAGGTCATGCCCACTCCCATTCCCGCTCGTCTCACGCGTCCAGTACAGGCCATATGTATGAACTGGTGCGAGAGATCGTCGAGATGGTTTGCAAACTCCTTACCATTGTCGAAGCGGTTATGCGGCACCCAGAGATTCCCAAACACAAAATTGGTAATCTTAAAGCAGCGAAGGAGGGATTGTATAACGTGACAAGTTCGCTCGCAGAGTCTGTTCGACTTCTTATGGTCCCCCTTTCGCCCGATGTTACGGAGGAAGCTGAGAAGGCATCATTAATCCGTTCGGCCACCGTTGCTTGCAAAGCTGGTGCCGATTGCGTTTCCGCGGTCAAGATGTGTTTGAGTCGAACCTCGATGGAACAGCAGTTCGTCATCCAAGTTCCAGTGAAGTCAGACCCGGTCCCTGGCCCATTCACACCGAACAAGTTTTCGCGGCACCAGCGCAGTGGGTCTTCCCTGCGTCATTCGCATCGAAGCAGCATCGACGAGGAGGATGTCACGGTTCAGGATCAAGTCCGAACGAGCCATGCGCCAAAAACGCTGACACAGATTCAGGAAACGTTTTCGGATTCGTCCGTTCTCACTGGCCGCTCGAAATCGTCTGATAGCTCGCAGGATACCGCACCCACCTCTCTAGATGAACAGGATCCCTCGTCCAGTTTGAAATTCGACCCAGCCGTATCGGATGACGTGGCTTCACCATGTCAAACCACGACTGACGTTGTCTCTGGAGATGTCCAAGGTGTTCGAGAGACAGCGGACCCTCTTGAAGACGAACTCGCGCAAGATGGTATATCACCTGTGACCCTTGATGTTAAGCGTGATCCATTGGGTCATGACCACTCGGTCGAGGATGTCATCTACAATGCCGACGGTCACCTTGTTGCTGCATCTTTGGAGGTGCTTGTCGAGAAGATGATACCTCACGATAGCATCGTCGATCCTGCTTTTTCTGCTGTGTTCTTCTTGACGTTCCGGCTCTTCTCGACGCCAACTGAACTCGTCCAGGCCCTTATTCATCGGTACAATATCATGCCATCCCCCAATCTCTCGGAGGAAGATATGCTTCGGTGGCAACAGTACAAGGGTATTCCCATCCGTCTTCGCGTGTCTAACTTTGTCAAGACATGGCTGGAAATGTACTGGCGCTCGGGCGTAGATGATGTAGTTCTCCGACACTTGGAGTCCTTCACTCGCGAAGCGTTACAGCAGTACTTTCCCGGACCATCCCAGCGCATTCTTGATCTCATTGCCATGCGCCAGGACGCGAACACGAACTTAATTAGCCCGAAGAGTGAACGAGCTCGAGATCCAGGGATGTCCATCAATCCTCCGTCCTTCTCCTCCTCCGAGATCCCTCGACCTATGATGACCAAGACATTGCTCTCGAATTTGCGGAACAAGAATTTCGACTCCGTCACTATTACTGAATTTGACGCTCTGGAATTAGCAAGACAGTTGACGGTCATGGAATGTGACCTCTACTGTGCAATCCAACCCGAAGAAATTTTGGAGACGGGGCAGGAGGGATCAAAACCGCCCGTGAATGTCAGGGCTGTGTCTTCCTTGAGCACGGTGATCACAGGTTGGGTCGCCGAGAATATTCTAAATGAACATGATATCAAGAAACGGACACTCCTGGTCAAATTCTTCATCAAAGTTGCGGACGTGAGTATTCCTGTTGAGATTGATTGACATTGGACTGAATTGTCTGTATAGCGATGTACGTCACTGCATAATTTTAGCACCCCCCGCTCGATTCTTGCAGCACTCGACTCCTCGACCATTTCTCGCCTGCATCAGACGTGGCTGGTGAGCCGAATTCCTTAGACGTCGATAATCTATATCCTGAGAGGTTTTCAGGGTGTTCCTCAGAAGAACAAGCTGCAATTGGAGGCTTTGCGACGACTAGCGGATCATGGTCGCAATTACCATGAGTATCGCAGTAAACTTCGAAATACCGCGCCACCTGCCGTACCTTTTTTGGGTGAGGTTAACTCCTTGCAGCACAAAACCCTATGTACTCACTGTATTGCATGAATAGGTCTTTATTTGACAGACGTGACGTTTTGCCGAGAAGGCAATCCTTCGTATCGAGATACACCGTTGGTCCCAGGCAAAAAATTACTCAACTTCAACAAGTACCATAAGTTGGCTCGTATTGTTCAAGGTCACTCCATTGTCTTCATTATTCAAGATTGGGTTATTAAATTCATCGATAGACATGCAACGTTTCCAAGTGCCCTACAACCTCAAAAAAATCCCTGAAGTCCAGGAGTATCTGAACGTTGCTTTCGAGAACTCTAAACATCATGGCGACCTTCAAGACCTATATAGGAGGAGGTGGGTCTCCAGCTAACGCTGAACGATCGTTGTGCTCATTACGAGAACGACACACAGTCTGCTTGTTGAACCCAAGCAGCCGGCTGATACTCCGCTTCCAAGCGATATGCGTCACCTTTTCCAATGGGCTACACGTTCGCAGGCGCAACAGCCCACATCTGCCTAATCGTCTGGCACATTACTATCTTACCCCTAGTTTGTTTTCGCTTGACAACTCCCGGGCTGTCAGATATCTCAACTTCGAGCTTCTGGTCGTTCTGTTTATGATGTAATTTCGGTTTGCTTCTTCCCCTTGGCTTTTGTCGTCCATCTGCCTATTTCCTTGATGTATGTTCCTTCCCATTAACATCTCATTGAATACCGACTCATTGCATCCTTTGGTATATCATTTGCTGTTACATTTGTTTCTGTCCTGTACACCTGCACGGAAGTAGCTAGCTAATCGACACCAGCACTGTAACGAGAGACTGGAGTGGCGATGGATTCGATGACCGGTGACCTCATGTCCAAGTGCGACAACCTCCAAATCAAGTGACTTTCCCGGGCCACCAATAGTTGACCGATAGGTCTCACTCAAACGAGAACAGGATGAGAGCGATGGCGAGATACATGTGGGCAGTGTCCTTACTACAGTACTATAGCAAGTGGGTTGCTTGGTATCCGACATCTCCCGTGTGGTATCCTAGTGCTCCAACGCGGCGTCCAATCGGCGCCAGCCTACTCGATCAGATGCACCAACCTCACACTTTACAAACAAAGGTCGCCGCTGAAGCGCTTGAATCCACTTACCATTAAACCCTGGTGGCACTACCAGGCAATTAGTATGATCAATAGCAGAGTTCTTGAAGACCTTCTACAGAAGCCTCTAGGACCATATCGGGACCTCGATATTCTACATGAACGGCTGAAGGGCCCCAGCGAACTCGTCCTATACTCGTTCATCCTCGAATGCGACGGTCATGTCACCGGGTACAGCTCACGATCACCTTTCTGCCCCGAATATCTAGCTCTAACGACTTGTCTTCTTCGTTATCGTCCAGCCTTGATGAATCCGACCTTCGCCGTTCGGAGGGGCCGCACGATCGCAAGTTTCGCTTCCGTGGCATCCTCAAAATCGCTAACCCGGACTGGCTCTCTGATTTTGGGCTCAAGACCGTCGAGGCGGCGCTCAATTTACGCGCCAAGGAGCGTGCGTTGCGGCTCGGCGAGGATTCACGTAGGGCGCCGGAGCTGACGTTGGACTATCTCTTCGGGAGGCACATCAAGAGAGCGCACGATTCCTCACGAAAAGAGGGAGAAACGTGCCTCACGGTTCTGATCCAGGGCGAGAGGAACATGTCCGCGATTTACATGATATGTACGTGTCGTCGATGGGAGGTGGCACGCATGTGTTAAATGCTGGACGTAGCTCCCAAGGTACCAAACGGGCTGTTGTGGAGCTCGAAAGCTCAGTGGGTTTGTTCGTATTGAGATCGGGTATTTCCCTCAACGTCTTCTAGCAACCGTGAATATCAGATAGCCACCATGGACGTGGAAACCTATTCGCGTTCTGAAAACTTCTTTTGGCGATGGCGACTCTTTGCGCTCATGGAAAAAATCGGCAAATTGTATCCGCACGTTCCTGCAAGGAAGCGGACGCCGATATGGTTTATCGAAAGATACATGATGCGGTTTGCGTGTCCAACCGCAGACAGACACAGACGGCTCATCTTCGATGAGGAAGATTCGGACGTCGACGAAACGGGAAAAACAGTGACACCGCGTCATCTTCTCAAGCCTCACATGAGCGAGATACTCGGGTTATTCGCTGCGCATGCTGGCTGGATCGCCACGAACGGCGTGGTCAGGAGGAATCAGCTACTTGACATTCCGTCCTGGGAGGGATTTGCGAAAGAGGTGAAGAGGGAAAGAAGAGACGCTGCTGAACAAGGGGTGACGTGGGGCTGGCCTAAAAAAGGACAGGAAGAAGAATCTGAATCCTCTGAAGAAGACGAGCGGGACGAGGATGAAATCGCCAGGCTGGTCAGGAAAAATCCAGTGATTGGGAAGTCAAACCAGGCTGTAGCCCGTAAGATCCAGCTCGCACAAGCCAGGTCGAACCGCGAAACCATAGCAAGCTATTCATCGGATTCTGGAAGTGAAGTGGATACACCAGGTGGTGCAGAATACGTGTCAGATTTCTCGGAGCCATCAGATGCGGAGGAGAATGATTCAGACCACTGGCTCGCAGATGAGGAGGTAATGGATCGAATACCATGGCAGTTGCAGATGCCGCCCTCCTTTCCAGACGTGGATGGTCGATGGTGGTGTCCCTTGCGGGAGTGCGGCCACCAAATCGACCTATACGACCTCACGGAGGAAGAAGGAAGAGGGATCCCCGAAGAACTTGTTAGGTACATTCTGCAAAAGCAGTGGAGGAACGCGCCATACGACGAGAGAGTCCTTAAAGGATTCGGACGCATGGTGATGAATCACTACTTCGTGCACTTCGAGGAACGCGGCATTAGGGCCACCGAGAGGGAAGGAAGGGCGAGTAGTCATTCTCCCTCCCCCGAAACACCCGTTGATGGCTCACGGACCCACTGTAGATGCGATTCGCACTCATCGACGGGAGACGAAAACGCGAAGGTGACGCTGAGCCCCTCCGGGGACCGATGCCGGTGCGAGGTGCGTTGGTGGGCGAGTCGAGGGTTGTTCCAGTCGTGCACGCACCGCAAGCGGGGAATTTTCAATAACGGGCGATCAGTTGCGCATGGTATATGTATAGCTCCGTGGTCTACAAATATCGGGATGAATAGGTATTCTATAGGCACTTCAGCCGACGCTAGCATCAGCCTGTGACGATGAGGGGCCGAGTAGGAGTTGCTGCACTTTTTGAATGTTAAAACGAAGCTTGTCCTAGCGATGCCTTCGTGATGTTTTGATTCACGGAGTGGCCTCCGTCGTTCTAGAAAATGCCCATCCGACGATGGGAATACCTTAAAACGCGATACCCAACCCCATCTCTCTCCAGTTTCAGCCTGTCATCCGCGATTCTTCTTCTGCCGGTGACAGCGGTAGGAGAGATCGGAGGATACGTATCCCTCGTCACTCCTGGACCGAAATCATAAACGAATGGCCTACTCTGAGTCACTCCGAACAGCCTCGAGCTCTCAAGAACAATTGAATATACAGGGGACGAATCGTTTCCGGGGGAATGTACACTCCAGCCTCGCAACGGCTGGCGGACATCCCAGAAGGCGACGACGCTGTGTCGGGCTGTTCCAGCGGCAACAAAACTTGCATTGCCGCCACCGCAAGAGACGGTGTAAATGGGCTCGGGCGACCAAGGATCTCGTAGCGTAAGGACCGGGAGGAGTGTTGGTGGTGAAGACAACGGGGCCGAACCGGGGATTGGGGAACGTTGCGAGTGGTGGGGAACACGGAGGTCGTGTATGTGGATTGATCCATCGTACCACCCCGAAACGATGATTTGTTCTGAAGGACCGAGAGGCGAAGATGGCGGAGGACACGTGATGCCATACACCGCTGAGGGATGATTCTTTGCGGACTGGAGGACGACCGATGGAGTGAGGGAAAAACCATGAGGGGTGATGTCGTAAAGAGTCAGTGGGTCAGGGGATGTGGTGCCGAATACGGCGTATGACGAAGAGGAAGACATGCAAAGGTGGCTTGCCCAACTCCTTATGCCGAAGTTGAGGGAGGCGGACGGTAGCGAACCAGAGACGAGGTTAGTGAGGAAGACTGAGCCCCATTGAGAGAGGGAGAGAAGCGTGCGAGAGGAGCAAGATATACTCTGTACGACGTTTGTACCGTGACGATGAAGGATACTTTGCGACGTGCGTTCCATATCGATGTGTTGTCCGTTGTGGGGTTCTTGATAGGGAAGAAGACGAACCTGTTCTACGGAGCCGTCCGCAAACCCTAGAAATACTGCACGATCTTGACCTGCATCCGGGAGAAATGCGATGCTAGTGATGTCGGGTTGGATTGTACTGCGACCAAGATTGAAGGCATATGAGCGGTCGAAGACGATGCGAGACGGAGATGCATCAAAGGTGTCTTGTACAGCATAAGAATAGAGGAAGCGGCCCGCGGCGACTATTAAAGTGGAGACGGACAAAGCGATGGTGGGCTGTAAGTTTCCGTGCCATGGATGAGAGAGAGGACGTGCAATAAAGTTGGCACGCGACCAGGCTCGGTCTGTCAGAGAGTTGTAGCGGACCTGCGCGAAAGGAGACCATCGTGAACGCGGTGAATGGAGGGTGAGGGAATGTCTCTGGTTGTTTCTAAGAAATGTGGACCAACCAAAGTGGTGCACCTGGCTGGAGCAGATGAGCGACAAGACTGCGCTTGACTCGAGACATACCAGGTGATGCAAAAGCCTGCAGGTGGAGGCAAGACGGAGGAGGTCGTCAAGGTCGAGGTGCTCGATGATGAGCATCAACACGTCCGCGTTCAACGCCATCGTCGACGTCGAGGACGACGGTAGTATCTGCTGACGTAATGTGTAGTACTACTACGGGCCCAAGAGTCCAAGTCCCGAGTCGGTGAGCTAGCGAGCGCTGTTTCATATCTATTAGTGGGCTCATCGCTTTCTAGCTCCATCCCGAAACAGGCACAGTTTATTGTGCGCCTTTCAACACTTCGCCGAGGAAGGGAAAGCCACGGGAATTGGGATCCAACACCGAGGGCCTGAACCATGATTCTACGAGATCGGACATTGGTGACTACGAGATGGATCCAGAAGTGGTCCAGTCACTTCAACACGAGTTATTCCAGCTCATACCCTCAATTCTTGGTGCATCATTCGAGAGCTGCTCGTGCCCTTGCTGATATGTACAAGAAACCCAATGTTAGCGCGATCGGCCAACCATGTCAGACCTTATCTAGCTTGGTAGGGCGGTATATAGCCAGATACTTCTTTGCTTCGACCTCGATAAATAGAGTATATTCTTAGTGCTACTACATAGTACTAACAACACACCTCTTACCTACGACATTTCGTTTCCCAACTTGAAGTGACAGCAAGGGTGCAACGGCGTCCGAGAAGTGAATGCGACAAGGGAACAAGTAGATGCAAATGGCCGTGGCATAGGCATAACATGGTCGAAGTGGATGTATTTGGTGATTGCGAACAAGACTGAATTGCTGTTGAATGGTGGTATAGACAGCGACCGCCCAGGTGCGAATGAAAAACCTGCTAAGAATCAATAAGAGTGAAATACGACCCAGAAGTACAAACCTTTACTTCAAGTTGCGGCCGCCATGCTTGGATCTCTTGGTGGCGCGGCTGCTCTCCGCTCTTGCCTCACCCTCCCCCACATCCGTTGCCCTCTTTTTACCCTTTCCCTTTGTACTAGTGTTCTTGTTTGTAACTGGCGTAAGCGGGAGCTCGAGGAGTTTGTCAATGGACTTCCGGTGCGAGAAACAGGTGGCGACTGACCACGGAGAAGGTGAAAGTGTCGGGGTCGATGGTGCGCGGGCAGGTATTCCTCCAGATGGGTTAACGGAAATCACCGGGGCTTGAGTGAATGTTGCAGATGCTTCAGCAACACGAGGATTGATCACGAGGGGTACTTGAGCGAACAATGAAGGTGCTGCAGGCTGAGCCGAAGAATTTTGAATTGCAGATGGAGTTTGAGTGGATGACGCGGGCATTGCAGCGGCGAGTAGATCATTTGATGCTGTGGAGGCGTGGCCGTTTGCGTGTGCTGTAGGCTGCGACCTAGCAGCCCAGTACCTTGCATTTGAGCGCACATACGGTCCATTGTGGAGGACAAGCAGAGGTGGCCGCCATGATCGCTGAGGACGTGACCTGCCGACCACTTTCACTCTTGAACATCTTCCTTTGCAAAAGCGGTTAGACGTTTGGTGTAGAGAGTGTTGGACACTTGTATATAATATATACAACAAACTTAGGGAGTGTACAATTCAACACAGTACTGAGAAGCTATACATGAGGGGTCGGTGTCAAGAGAACATGTGGGAGGTACCGAAGGAAGTAGTAGGCCCGACAGCCAGGGCTATTGAGTACTGAAGGCCAGAAGACTAGAAGATGTAGATCTGGTAACCCCGGTGAGAACTCAAGAAGGGGAGTCGGTTGCTTACCGCTCAGGAACCCAATTTCTCGACACTCTTGTAGGTGATGTTGGAGATAGACAACATGAGTCTGCCTTTCGCAGTATGTGTATCGCCAAGATTATAGACTGTGCTGAGTGCCTTCTTGGCAATCTCTTCCCCAAGTCTATCCACCACGTCACCTTCTAACTCCTCACAGTCAAGCTGAACATCAGCAAGCTGCGTCACAATCCTCTGCTTCTTGACCAGTGCCTGGCACCACAACAGGAGAAGGTTCTTGTCCGTCATGGGCAGTTTGGATGGCAATATCTGTGGATTGTATAACAGTCAATATAGACTCATCCACAATAAATTTCATACCGGGGCACAGGCACGCAGTATACTACTAATACTTTCACGAGCTGCAACAAGTTCCTCTGTTGTATATTCAGTGCGGCCGTAAATGGTGCCGGGAGGGGTCACACTTGACCCCTCGATTACTCTGGGGCCACACAGACTGAGCGGCTGCTTGTACAGAGACGTATCCTCTGGAAAAAATCCTGGAGGGGGAGGGGCTGGTGGTGATGTGACGATGAAGGGCTGGAGGTTTGAGGGCATAGCAATAGAGTGTTGCTGACTTGGTGTCATGGAGTGTTACGATAGATACAATACAGAGAACGACAGACCTGCTCACAACCTATTTTATAGGCACATCGTCTCCACCGGGAATTGCCAAAGGCAGACACAGTCACTTTATGTTCTTCACCGAAAGTAGCAGGTCGGAGTTATTGCCTGACTACCAAAGCAGACAATCTTGGCACCGTGAGAAGCTTGATTCCAGTGGTCGTGGAGAGGATTGTCTCTTTTGCGGTCTGCAGCTCTGCTTCTTAATATTAGCTTTGCGTCAGGTAACTAATATCTAGTCTGGTGACCAGACCGGGGCTTCTATGAGGCCAGGGCTGCGCAGATTCCAGCGATTTGGGGATTTTTGACCAATCAAAAAATGCGAGATTATTGGATTTGGATTTGGATTTGGATTTGAAAATGAAAGAAAAACGAACTCCTTCAAAGATCGTGAGTCCAGCCTCGGCGATCACTGACATGACTCATGGCGGTCGCGCTCTTCTTCGACCTCCCATGAGCATGCATCGATCGTGAAATAGACACTACTTCCGTAACGTAGGCCATCCTCACTTACACTTTAGACGAACTACAGCACCGCGCACTAGAAGATATCGATACTCGGCTTCCCAATGAATTCATCGCAACACTGTCGAAAATTGATCACATCATGGTCGGGTTGAATCACTAAGTACTTGAACGTGAAAAGTATCATGTTAGAACGATTGCAATCAATGAAGATACTCCCACAGTACATACCTTTTCGGAGAGTCTGTTAGTAATTTCTGATGCCTGCAATGGCTCCAGTTGGTTCAGGAAATGATCAGTTACAGCCTGCGATGACAAGTAAGCACCCACCTCTTCCCTGCGAGCAGGGAAACGGAGCTTTATTTTGAGTGGTGGATGTGTACCAAGTGTCGTTGCTAGTGTCATTGTTCTTGGTCGGCAGTTTCTTGTCGCTCATCGTAACGTAAAACCGTAAAAGAGAGTGTACTTGACAGCGCTCCTCGGGATCTGACCCAGGCTTGTCGCGACGAATGCGGTGTAGACCAGATGGCCTGGGTATGGGTATAAGGACTGCATAATAGGTCAAAGAACACAGGTAATTTATAGGGATCTGCACGGGTAAACGGGTACTTACCCGTGGTTTATCCCTGGGTATACCCACTCCAGCAGCAGAGGTGGGGGGCTCGGGTGGTGCATAGCCGCGACCGCTCGAATACAAGTGATATGCTAGCTTCTGTAAGTGCGGAGTTGCATTGTTTGAGTGCCCGGCAGCGCCCGCGACATGAATCGTCATGAGACTGTGTCGACTGGCATCAGAACAATGAGACGCGATGTCCGCATTCTCCTCGTTGGCGACGGTGAGCGCGTCCTCGCCGTATTGAACGCACACTGACCGTCGTCAAAACAGACGGCGTAGGGAAGAGCACCATCATCACGTCTCTCATCAAGGAAGCCTTCGTCGCACATGCACGTCCTCCACTTACCTCGCACACAGCTCCCCGGCTCACCCATTCCAGGTTCAGCACGTCGTACCGGAGGTCACCATCCCACCCGAGGTCACACCAGAGAACGTGACCACCTACATCGTCGATTCCGGTGGTAGGTACTATTATTCACGTCTCCATTTCTCTTCCCCATCTCCCACGCAGCCGGGCCACAGGACAGACAGCACCTCGAAGCAGAAATACGAAAAGCACATGTCATATGTGTCGTGTACGCTATCGACAACCCAAACTCCTTCGACCGCATACCGACGTTTTGGCTCCCTCACTTCCGCCAACTAGGAGTCAATGTCTGTGACTTTCCTCCCCTCTTATTGCTCTCCTCATCCCGTCACAGGTGCCTGTCATACTTGTCGGAAACAAGATCGACTTACGGGGTGGTGAGGTGACGAATGAAGCTCTCGAGGACGAGATCATACCTATCATGAACGAGTTCAAGGCAAGCACCCTTCATTCCTCCTTGGCTTAACACAGACCTCTTCCCAGGAAGTCGAGACTTGCGTGGAGTGCTCAGCAAAGATGTCTTTGAACGTGTCTGAAGTCTTCTACTTTGCGCAAAAAGCTGTCCTCCATCCTACCGCTCCTCTTTACGACTCGAGGGAACATGTGCGTCATTTCGCCCTCCTGAATATTGTTTTCAATATCCAATACACTTAGGTCCTCAAATCTGCATGCGTCAGCGCCTTGAAACGTATATTTAAACTTTGCGACACGAACAAGGACGGTGTTCTCGACGCTACAGAGTTAAACGAGTTCCAGGTTCGTTCAACATCATTTTCTTTAAATGATCGTGCACGGTAGCTTTGCTCTATCACAGCGCAAATGCTTTGATGCACCTTTGCAATTGCAGGAACTAGAAGGCATCAAAGATATGGTGCGCGAACACGCTGAAGGTGGGGTCCAGGATGATGGTCTTACCGAAGCCGGCTTTCTATACCTTCACACCATCTTCATACAACGTGGCCGTCTCGAGACAACATGGACTGTACTTCGAAAATTTGGATATGGTGAAGATTTGAAGCTTACCGAATCATTCCTCCTTCCCAAGTCAGTCCGACCGGCGGGATTGTGCATTGTTTTGACCTATTAACTTAGATTTGACGTTCCACATGATTGCTCTGTTGAGCTAAGTCCCAAAGGATATCAGTTTTTCACTGACATCTTTGAGACATACGACAAGGCAACGTCCCGCACCAGGCTTTCCACCAGCTGCTCATCTTCATTTGTAGGATCAAGATGGCGCATTGAACACCGTAGAAGTCGATGAGTTATTCAGCACTTCACCCGGGAATCCTTGGGCGAGTCAAAAGTTTCCGGACACTACTCTCGTGGACGATACCGGCGCTGTTACTCTACAGGGATGGCTAGCTCAGTGGAGGTATGTATCCAGAAATTGTTGAGTACGCCGTCCAACATAACGCATGTAGTATGACCACGCTACTTGACCACAAAACCGCCCTTGCGTATCTTGCCTACCTTGGCTATCCGGATGAACAACGTACGAGTGCGCTCCTTACCACGCGACCACGGAAGGTCGACCGTAGAAAGGGTAAGGTGACGCGAAACGTATTCTTGTGTTATGTCTGCGGTGCTGCCGGGTCCGGGAAGACGTCTTTACTGCGCGCCTTTGCTGGAAAGCCATTCAGGGAAGTGTATGAGCCGACGAGCAAGATGTTCAGTGTGGTTAATGCTGTGGATATCGATGGCTCTGAAAAGTACCTCGTGGTAGGTATAATTTGCTGCAGCCTGGTACGACTTGATGGACAAGTTAAATGTGCCTTTTGCAGCTGCAAGAATTTGGTTCAAAATACGAAGCTGAAACTTTACGGTCGCCGAAAAAGACGGACCTTGCCGATCTCATCGTTTATGTCCATGATTCAAGTGATACCAATTCATTCTCTTACATCAGTAATCTACGGGTATGTGACACGCATCAGAATTGGTCGTGGTCTAACACAGGTATTCTAAAGCAACAGTATAATCTGGAGCGTATACCTACGTTGTTCGTTGCCACTAAATCTGACCTCGACCTTGCGCAGCAAGTGAGTATTTTGGACGAGTCTCGCTTGTTGGCCGATATTGACGCGATGATAAGCGGCACGAGGTGCAGCCTGATGTGTACTGCCGCCGGTTGAGTCTTCAAGTTCCAGTTGCTGTGAGTATCAAAACGGGGCAAACGGCGGACGTTTTCCACGTGATGTGCAGTATTGCCATGAACCCGTGAGTGATTCCCGCAGATGGTTCGAGAGGCAGTCAGTTAACCTGCGTTTTAGTCACACGGCAATACCAGGCGGCCCAGATCGTGCACTGACGGCTTCTGAGCGACTCCGAATGTACGTGACGGTGACCGCGCTGTTGGGAGGTATCAGCGCAGGGTTGGTGATGCTGTACCGTAATTTGTTGAGACCGGGTGGGCCTATTCTCCCTGGATGGACATCTCCGTGGGCTACGTGGTTGCTTGGTAGAAGGGACAGTTGACGGACACTGGATCGATTTTTATTCTACATCCTAGTGCACATTACGAGATCCGAATTCCGACAGGTGAGATCCGTGATTGCCTTGAGGTCGCCGCCTGGAAGTCGTGCAGGCTACGGTACAAAAACAACAACAACGACGTACAAGCCCCGCCATCGATCTCTGCGCACGACGACGACCAACATGGACGAAGACATGGAATTTGACTCCAACGCCTCACAACTCGCCCCTCAACAACCACAACAACGCTACGACGAGGGGCGCAAGATGCTGTTCGTCTCGTCCACGTCGACATCCAGCGTGAAACTGACCCTCGTGCGCATAGCGATCTCGTGTTCGTGCAGGACTGCACAGGGAGCCAGGGCTCTTACATATCAAGCGCAACGAGAAACATAGAAGAGATTTGTGCCCATATTTTCGAGTCTGGTCGCCTTCAGTCTCCAGAAGATCTCCGTGTCGGTCTTGTGGCATTCCGCGACCACCCACCACAAGACCATACATACGTCACCAAGAACTTCGGATTCTCGTCAGACATCAGTAAGGTTCACAGAGACCTCTCGGGGCTCTATGCTTCTGGAGGTGGTGATGGGCCGGAGGCTGTCACGGCTGCCCTAGCGGAGGCATTGAACATGGACTGGAGGGAGCACGCAAGTAAGATGGTGGTGCTCATTGCTGATGCGCCTCCGCATGGCATCGGCGAGTATGGTGATGGCACGTTCAAGTTCCGTTGGTTTCTAAATCAGACCTGACGTGTTTTGATCACCCAGGCTTTGACGAAGGTTCACCCGATGGAAACGATCCATTGCAAATCGTACGCATCATGGCGAGTCGTGGTATAACACTTGTAAGACATGCGTTCCCCTCGTGTTGCTCGCGTCAATTTATTGATCTTGCTCTCTTTCCAGTTCTTCGTCGCTTGCGAGCCAGCACTCAGCGGATATTCAGTGAGCACTTTTTTGCCCTCCACCCAAATCCTAGGGCACAGGTATTGACCCAAAGCCCTGACATGCGCAGTATGCTACCGATTTTTACCAAGCTATCACGACCATCACCTCGGGACTTATGCTCCCCTTGACCACCGCTGATCTTCTCGCGCATGCGATCGTTGGAAGCGTGCTCGAGAATCTTGATATGGAGAGACTTGTACGCGAAGTCGGACACGCGGTTGCACAGCGGATACTCGGCAACAACGAGAGCGTCGATGATGTGGCTCGTGAACTACACGAGAAACTGCTGCTCAGAAACGAAAGTACGAAGAAAGTGGTGATTGAGAGTATCTATAAGGAGTCGCCGGAAGCTGCGCACAACGTGTCCGTTTTCATGCATGCATCATCATTGGCTGAGGCCAGGCCCCAGCTCAAGCGGGTACGTCAAATATACTTGGCGAAACACATCGAGCGAATGATGGTACTGATCCGCTTTGTTCGATAGGTGTATGGGACACGGTTCACGGACAAATATCTGCTTGCACGGCAGGCCATTAACCGAGGCTCATATTCGTACTCTTATGCCCCTCACCTTCCCTCACGAACATCAACCAAGTCTGCATCTTCTCCGAGCGCCTCATCCGGGACGTCTCCACAACGCAAAGTCGTTACAGACTTTGCGGCTTTTGGTGCGCCGGCGAATGCGAGCGTGTTCGGTACTGCTGTCGCCTCTACGCCCTTTTCGTTGGCAGGTGGTAAGGCTGCGTTTGGGGGAATGAGGAACCCGAGTGTTAGGAGGGGTTTTGATGACGAGGACGAGGACGAGGACGAGGGTATGCAGAAGGTTGAATTACGAGAAGATTCGATATCTCTAGATCAGGTATTTGGCCCACGTTTCTGTCGACTATTCATACTGACGCTGCTGATGGGACAGGCACGCCGCATCGCATTGCAAAGTGCTTGGAGGGGCGTTCAAGGATGACAGATTCCCATTGTTTGGCACATATGCATATGTCTACCACTCATCATGCATCACTCAATCCGTACTACAGTTGGTTTACCGCAAGAGACAGTCGTAAACCTTGTTCTTTGTTCAGTCACTTTCAGGATCACGTAGAATAATGAACGCACGCGAAATGATTAGCACGTGATTGCGACCATGGAGACAAGACAAGTATTTACGATGGGGTAACTTTTCGTTTTCCCTTTTTCTTTTTGGTTGTGAGAAGGGTGTTGCACGTGTCGGTTGCATCCGTGTTGCTAGGTAATCCGAGTCTATGTGAAGAAGTACCCTGCTGTCCATCGTTTGTCGACGTGAGTTCCTCCTCCAACCCCTTTCGTGTACACTTTTCTGGTTCCAGATCATCTCCCGCTGACCCTGCCAGAGATTCCCTGGCTTCTTTGCGAGCCTTTTTCAGTGTTTGATTTTCTTCAGCCTGGGTCTCCTCGTCCCGGTGCTTGCGAGATCTCCGATCATGTCGATCCTTCTTTTCCCTGGCCAGCTCCGCTGCCAGCGCTTTCTCTGCATTTCTAGCAGCTTTTGCGGTATCGCGTTCTTTTTTCAATCGTTTGCGTTCCCTCCGCTCCTCCACCTTGTCTTCCGTTTTCCGTTTCTTCCTGGTTTCGACAACGACGACGACGACGTCTTCTCGTACGCCCACATGTTCGGGCACGGGCGTAGAAATGGATGAGGACTCGGAAGACGGAAGGGCCGAGTAGGATGTAGTGCCCGCGCGTGGATCGTTGTCCGGGCCCAATACAGGTCCTCTGAAAAACCGCGAGTACAGACCGAGTTTCGCAGCCTCCCTCTTAGCAGTGGCTATAAGCGACAGACCCCTCGCGGCGCCTGCGCTTGGGGCGTCGGCGTCGGCGTTGACGCTCGGGGTGGTGGTGCCTGATGTGGAGGCGGGCGTGCCATTGATGGGGCGTCGGTTGGAGATGATGCCGGTCGTGGTCCGCCGGAGCGGTACGAGTCCCGGGTCCGAGTGTGGAGAGGGATCCTGTGACGCAGCGTGAGCTGACCTGAAACGAACGGTAAAAAGATGTGAAAACGGAGTACCTCGGGCTCATCGGCGTCCTCGTCGTCGCTCGATACTTTGATCTTAATCGCCTTTGACGCGGAAGTAAACAGGCTGCGAGCATCAAGGTAAGCTCGACGCGCGGAGAGGATCATTCAAGAGGACGCACTGGTCCCAGAAGGGGAAGGCCTCATCGCGGTCTTTGCCCAGACCGCTGAGATTTTTCTTTGGTGGGATTGCGAGGGGCTTTGCGATGGCGCCCTTGCGGAGGCCAGTACCCGTCCCAGTCCATCCGTAGGACGTCAGATAGGTGTACCCATACGACGGTGACATGCATCCACTGGCATGAAACCACGCACATCATTCCTCGTTCTTCGTGTCACGTGCTACAATGTCTACTACTCCAGTATACCGGCCTTATCCTTGGTCGATCGTTTGACCTTGGCCCTTGAACTCGTTCGCCGACTAGGGAAACGTCAAGGAGCTTAAATGGGTCGTCCGAGTTGAGGTTTCGGCCAGACCATATTTTGTGAGGGCCGTATGAGGCGTGTTCCCATTCGCGTCCATCCATATGGATGTTAAATGATAGCACGCATCCACGTAAAGCCATCGTCAACATTCACTGCCTCGCGTGCTTGGCCGCCTACATCCTCAACCTACCAGCAACCTCATACCACCCAAGTTCACGTCCCCAGCTGCTCCACATCCTTTCCACCACCCTCAGCTTTTCCCACCGGCCCAAACTAGGATCCTCCAAGTCCTGCACATCCTCAAGGAACCCCTCACGAAGACGCGATCGTGCAGGCAACGACGTGAGTGCATACTGCCTGAGATGGGTCAACGACAGCACAAGCAACCCCGTCGTCAGCGACGGGATCGAGTTCGAGGACGATTCTACACCGCGCGTCTGGTCTGTGTGCCTGTGTGGTTGGAAAAGCAAAAGACGTTCGATCCTCCTGTTCGCAAAGTCAGCTTACGTCCCAGCCACAGAAAACGGTTACAGACCTCATTGCGAGCCGAACGCTCATTTGACGGTGGTTGCCACCATACTTTTTACGCCCGCCGAACACGAGTCGCTTGAGGAACCCTCCGACCACATACACGACTGCAAGAGCGGGTGCGACGCCAACGAACGCAAACGTGAGCTCCTGCGACTTGAGCAACTTGTCGATGCCCGTCAAGGCTTGGTCAATGTCGACCTGACCCTTGTCAGACCAAACAGTTCAAGGAGACAAGCTCCGAACTAACCTTTGCTTTCTGTATTTGCACGAACAATGACCTCAATAGAGTGCCAGCTATGGCGGACTTGAGGGGCTGTTTGATGTCGTCTTCATAGATCTCAAGGATGGGTGTGAGATCTCCCATTCGAATCTGATTCGACAGCGCAGCCAGCTGAGCTTGAGTATAACCTAATTTGTCCTGAGCGAGTGCGAGCGCCATTCGCTCGAGAGACTATTAACGATGCAGTGAGCAACGAACCGTTGCAGGAGCGTAAATCATACATTGAGGTCGGCGGATACTGCTTCGCGACGAACAATGACACCTTCCTCTCCGCCTGCTCGGATAGTCCTGAAGACCTCGCGGAGAGGCTCCAAAAGCCAATCTGTGGCGAAATTATGGATAGTCTTAAAGATGTCCGTTGCCAGATCAGTCAACGTGGCTCGGGAAGCGTACAGAGTCTTGACACAATAAAGAGTCAGCGGCGGAAGGAGCAACAGATGCGGCCACAACCGCGTTAATCGCGATGGCCGACGAAGATCTCGTTCTTCGAGGTAAGACGCATGTTCCTTTTTGCGACTGACGAGGATCGTCTTGGACAACTCCATGAAATTGGAAAGTACGTCTTGCTCAGACAGCTCGACCGATGCCGCAGAACCCAGCGCGGTGATGAACTCGACGAGAAAATCATGATTGGATGCAGTTTCGGTCGACGCCTCCTCGTGCTTGATGACCAGGGCTCGCATGAGCGCGGGTCTCATTCCAATAAGCTTTCCGAGCACTTCTGCTCTCTCGTTCTGAATCTTCTCGAGTTCTTGCCGTTTCAAACGACACTCGTCGCGCGAGAGACGAAGTGGGAAATATAGGGCAAAGGTAAATCCGTTCACGAGCTGTCGGACAGCGTTATATAGAATGTGGAGAATTGAAGAGGCAGAACCTTGGGGGTCGACGTAGAAAACAGGACGAAAATGCGACAACGTGCCAGAAGTGTTGCCCTTCAGGTGCGGGAAAAGGGTAGACACGAATGGATTGGGTTCCAATTGGCTCCGAGACGAAAAGAGATCGCGGAGAGAGGAGGGGTGGAACGTCGAAAGGTAAAACGAACCGTCGCTGGATCGCAGAACGCTTAGCAGGTTGAAGGTACGTTTCGGGAGAGCTGTTAGGTTGTCAATGACCACCACGAGAAGCGACATTGCAGGGCTTACTCTGAAGGAGGTAGAAGGCGGCGAGTCGGTTTGACTGTTCGACTTCGGCCCACCACTCTGCATCATCTTGAGCAGTACTTGCCTGACCCAAGTACAGGTCGAGCGCGTTCGCATACAGACCGAATGCGACCTTTGCTAGAACGACCTGCGATACTAGCTCGGACGGCTGTCGCTGCTCACTGGCACACGGGGCTACATCGTTTTGCAGGAGCGTTAACACGTCCTGGATGGCATGTGGAGTGAATGGGGGCTTGAGAACTGCGTCGATTCGCCTGTAGAGTTGCTCTGTGCGAGGATCGAGTCCTGCGAGCGGGAGCTGGGTGTTGGTGAGGGAAAGTAGCGGCTGAGTGTAGTGAATAGCGTAAAGAAGGGACATGGCAGTGGTAACGGTACAAGTCGTTCATTCGTCCCTCCAGATCATCTGGCCTGCAGCCCATCTGTCTCCCCACATGACCCGCTTGTGATACGTCTTTCTCAGCTCCCTAAACTCCCTCACAAAGTCGTCCGCATCCGAGGCATCGTTGGACCCCGACGATGCGGACGACTGGACGAACGACGACGCAAGGGCTTCAGACGCGTTGTCCTGGTCCGTCGTCGCATGCCGAAGGCGTAGGAGGAGGAATTGGGGAGTGAAGCGCTGCATTCACATCAGACCGACGTCTCAAGCTGTCCGAGCTGCAGACCCACTTGGTAGACGTCCTTCTGCTCGCGCTCGACCTCTTTCCACCGTGCCTCGAGGGACTTTGCTTCGTCGAATGCGTCCTTGGTCTCAGACCGTAGCTGGTACAATCGGTCCTGCAGCGACAGATTCGTTTCTGCATAGCGAATTCTCAGTCATGCGACGGTGGTGGATTCGTGGGGACGGACGGGCGATCGCTTCATTGGCCATTCCTAGCTCCGTTTGTGACTGGTAGAGAGCCTTGACCTTTGCAAGCGAATGAAACACGGCCTGAAAGTATGCTGGGTCGTTCAAGAGGTCCTCGAGATCGGTTCGACTGGCATGACGAGGGAGTCAGTGAGCATGAACGACGTCGAGGACGAGGTCGACGTGCCTCAGATGGGACAGCTCAGGAAATTCAGCCATGAGCGGGGTGGCCATGGTCGACGTTGTGGATCGAGTCTCTCTTTCTCATGGCTTCTTCCATCGTCGTCCTGCCCGGTGAACGCGTCCCAGCACAACACGTCAACCTCAAACTCGGCCCAGGTCTGCTGCAACTCTCTGCCCATCGCGCTCCTCCAAACAGCCAGTCCATCATATCGACCCGCGCAGGGCAACTTCACCACTCGGCAAACAACAGTCGATGGTGGATCGAGGCGAATGCACGGCGCGTGAGTCCTGTTCGCGCCATCTCGACGTGTTCATGCGATCTTCTTCGTACAGTATGTTCCAGCACCCCAGGAGAGTGTGATCGGTGTCGTCCTTGGTCGCAGCGGCGAGGGCTGGCGAGTCGACATTGGCTCTGCACATTTTGCCTTGCTCGATGGACTCGCATTCGAAGGTGCTACCAAGAGAAGTAAACCCAACCTTAAAGTATGCAACTCAGTCCATGTCCCACTCATCCGGTTAATCTCTTGCGTAGGTCGGCGCATTGGTTTACGCTCGCGTGTCCCTCGCACACAAAGACATGGAGCCCGAACTGGAATGTTTCGATGCTCAGACACGCAAAGCAGAAGGTTTCGGCGAGCTCAGTGGTGGATTCGTTGTCCAGTGTAGTTTACGGATGAGCCGACTGTCAGTATTTCACTCGATCCAATGTACTCCCGAATCTAACGACGTCTGCAGTTTGTTGGACCCAAAACACTTTCTGCTCCCTTTCCTAGGTTCACGCTTTCCACTCGAGGTAGCCGTTGGCATGAATGGTAGAATCTGGACCAGCACAAAGGAGGTGAAGCAGACGATTGCCGTTGTTCGATGTATCGAGGCTGTTGACCCCGATGGTGGCGGTATGGATGAAGCGGGCGTCAAAAAGCTTCTCAGTAGGCTCGAAATGTAAACTTTCGATGGTGCAAGGCCGAGTGGTGATTACCCATACCAAATCGCGACCGGTCATGTTTGACGTTTTCCCGGCGAGTCTGTGAGATGAAGACTGGTAATCGGTTTACGACGTTACACTTGAGTACAATAACAATGCAAGTGGAATGAAATGAACACCACCTATTCGTCGTCTGCTACACGGGCTCTTTTGAGAGCTCTCCTGCCTGTACCAATACTCTCCTCGTCACTCACGGTCCCCGCGCTTCTGCGCATGGCCCGTTTTCGTCTCTGATACTCACGGTCGCGATTCTTCTTTTGCTGAGCAGCGGTAAGCTCCTGGGTTCTTGGGGCTGGGGGGACGACGACAGTCGTGACGCCGGGGGTGGTCGGATGTTTGAAGTCGTCCGGCGCTGGAGTGGACTCCTCGCCGTCGCCCACTAGGTCCAGTGACTGGTTTCGAGACAAGGTTAGAAAGAGCGAGCAAAGTCGAATGGACATACCTTTGACAAAGTGCAACTGCTGCTCGAGAACCAGCGATCTCCGTCGCCTATTTCGTGTTTCCGTCGTGCAGCTGCGCCTTGGGTTGGTTTGAGGTAGCCATCGAAGCCGTGTATGATGTTCCCGGTGGACGCAGTGTCTGTAAGATAGCTTGTCTCGAGGTTGTAGATGGACAATTCGATTTGAGCCTGGTTGAGTTCAACGTCCGTGTTGGATGTGGATGACGGGCAAGACTGACCAGCTGACGGTCAGCGGCTCTTTTCCTCATGAGCATCTTTGCAAGCTCGTCCTTGACCTTGTCGAACCGCGCCTTTTCTTCGGCGCTGACGGGGGGGTCCTTGTTCGCCATCTGAGTCGCTGCAGCTCGTCGTGCTGGACGCGTCGACGTCTGAGTACTGCCTCCGAGTCGCTGACCGAAAGAGGAAGTCGTGTATAAGTAGTACGCGTCATCTTGCTCATCGTCCTCTACGTCGTCCACCATGTCCTCAGCACCCCCGCCACCGCCAGAACTCCCCCCTCAGGACAAGCAGCCAGAATCACAGCCCGCTACAACCGCGCTCCAGCCAGCACAAGATGCGGCCGCCATGGACACGACCCCAGATCATCCTCCGGAAGAGACCTGGGACGACATTCCTGCAGACATCTTGGCCCTGAGCACCGACGAAATCCTGACCAGAATACGTCTTATAGAAAACGATATCAAGGTTTGTGTCTTTCCTACAGCCGAGCGTCTCAACGTATCGATGCACCCCAGGTCATGAAATCAGAGACGCTGCGGTTACAACACGAGCAGAGCGTCATGAAGGAAAAGATTCGTGATAACGGCGAGAAAATTAAACAGAACAAGGTTCTCCCATACCTCGTCGGGAATGTCGTCGAGGTACTCTGTCCGGTTTCATCCTCACGTTCTCCCTTTCATTGCTATCCCCTCCAGGTCCTGGATGTCGACCCCGAGTCTGAAGAGGACGGTGCGAACCAAGACCTCGACTCGATGCGCAAAGGAAAATGCGCCGTAGTAAAGACATCCACTCGTCAAACCGTCTTCCTCCCACTCATCGGTCTCGTCCCTCCCGAGCAACTCAAGCCCTCCGATCTCGTCGGTGTCAACAAGGACTCTTATCTCATCCTGGACAAACTCCCAACAGAATTCGACTCTCGGGTAAAGGCAATGGAAGTCGACGAGCGCCCCACTGAGACATACACCGACATCGGTGGTCTGGAGAAGCAGATCGAAGAATTGGTAGAAGCGATCGTGTTGCCCATGGAGCAAGCAGAGAAATTCAAGACCCTTGGTATCAAACCACCAAAGGGTTGTCTAATGTACGGTCCTCCTGGTACGTTCATCCTCTCCAGCGTCTTTCTTGATATACGAACATTGTCTAGGTACCGGAAAGACCCTCCTTGCCCGTGCTTGCGCCGCTCAGACGAAAGCATGTTATCTCAAGCTTGCTGGCCCTTCGCTCGTGCAAATGTTCATCGGTGATGGTGCAAAGTTGGTTCGCGATGCTTTCGAACTCGCAAAGGAAAAGGCCCCAGCCATCATCTTCATCGATGAACTTGACGCCATCGGTACCAAGCGGTTCGACTCTGATAAGAGTGGAGACCGTGAAGTACAGCGAACGATGTTAGAGCTCCTCAACCAACTGGATGGTTTCTCGAGTGACGAGCGGATAAAGGCAAGCTTCCCATGCGTCATCCTTCGGAAATTGCTCGCTAATGAACTGACGAAATGTGCAGGTTATAGCTGCTACAAATCGTATTGATATTCTCGATCCTGCTCTTCTCCGTTCAGGACGATTAGACCGCAAGATCGAGTTTCCCCTGCCGAACGAGACGGCCCGAGCTCGTATTCTCGAAATCCATTCGCGCAAGATGACTGTTAGCCCTGACGTCAACTTTGAAGAACTCGCTCGTAGTACAGATGAATTCAATGGCGCACAACTCAAGGCGACATGTGTGGAGGCCGGTATGATCGCTCTACGGGAGGGTGCAACTAAGTTGACCCACGAACACTTCCTGAGTGGCGTTGCAGAGGGTACGTTTTCGAGACCTGGTTTCGTAGCTACGACTGATGCACCTTTGTCGACAGTGCAAAGTAAAAAGAAGAACGATTTGATGTACTTTGCCTGATTGTCGTTTTTTACCCACGTCTGGTCGGTTGCATGCAATCATACGTTTTAATTGGACACCTCCATGATGTGAATCCGAGGATGTGTTGTTTGCCCAACACAGGCTTCCGTCTACAGTGCCCCCGCGACTTTCATGGCCTTGTTATGCAGGTATGTAGTGGAGAGGGCCCGAGGGTGAGGGTGAGGGTGAGAGCCCACACCGCAGTGGTGGGGTGGTGGTGGCTCTGGGGAAACCTAGCTACGATACAAGGCGACTACGCTAACTACGAGAGGACCCATTGGAGCCACTGCCAGGCTGGCAGGCAGCCCCGACACAGGCCAAGCCCAGTCCCCCTGGCACAGTAGTACGCCCGTCGAAGCGTCACAAGGATGCAAGTCAGTGTACGTTGGCGGCTTCACGTGCCACTTTGGTAAGCCCGTCACCGTACTGCCACCCAATAATTGCACCACTAAGCTCAAGGCCTCATCTTGAATGTGAAGGCGAAACAAGCCCTTCGGGACACATACAGCATGTGCATTTCATACCCCACCGACTTCATCTGCGCGTGCATTCACATGCTCGTGCCTCGTGTTCCACCCACTGTTGAGCGCTCGCTCAGGATCATCCATGCTATGTCGGCGACACTAGCTACGGGGCGCAACGTTCCGGGCATGGGTACAAATTCAGGCGGTGGTCTCGGTCCCGGGTCCCATCGGTACTGTATTCCTGTCAACCAAAGTCTCCGGCGCAATCTCACGGAAACACTCCACGATGCGGGTGTCAACCATATGTACCTTGCAACGGTCACGATACGCCAACTGCGACAGTTTGACGCGACCCACGTTGCCACTGCATCCCGAAACGTGCCAATTGAGGGTAGATCGTAAATTACCGTCAATTGACATGGTATGCATTATGCAAAGATACTATGATTACATGTAATGTGTATAGCGGGGTTCACATGCATGTGCGTAGGGTCCATGTAAGACTGGTCGTCAGCAAGTCTATGAGTGAGGGAAGGGCCAACGACCGGGTTAACGTCTACTTCTTGCTCAGCGCTTGTAATTGAACGTATTCATAATAATCTCCGCGTAGAGATAGGAGCTCGTCGTGCGTGCCAGCTTCGCTAACACAACCTTCTTTGATGAAGTAACTGGAAATGCCGTTGTCAGTGACCGGACATAGCCGGGAAAATGACGACTAACATGCAATCAGCGTTCTGGATGGTGGACAGACGGTGGGCGATAGCAATTGTTGTGCGACCCTTGGCAGCTTGGTCAAGGGCTTCTTGGACGACTTTCTCCGAATTTGAATCCAATGCAGATGTCGCTTCATCCAGTAGCAGAACCTTTGGATTACGCAAAAGTGCGCGGGCAATGGCGATTCGTTCTGGTGACCGTTAGCCATGGTCAAAGTGACTACCTGAAAAAGCACTACTCACGTTTCTGGCCACCCGAAAGCTGTGAACCCTTGCCGCCAACTTGGGTGTCAAAGCCACTGTAACGTTGTCAAGAGATGTACCTCGGGAGTATAAACGGACTTACTCGGGCAATGACTGGATGAAATCCAAGATATTTGCATCACGACAGGCCGCTTCGATTTCCTCTTGCGTGACCTCGGATTCGGGTTTGGCTGCGCCAAGTGATACGTTGAAACGGACAGTGCCGGCGTACAAAGTCTAGGAAAGGATGACCTCTTAATTCATCGTGGCATAGAAATTAAGGCACCGTACTGACCGGTTCCTGGGAAACAAGGGCGATCTGTTTCCGGTATTCCTGAACGTTCAATTCGTTGATGGGTTGTCCATCAAGGAGAATTTGGCCGGACAGAGGGTCATAGAAGCGCTCGATCACTTGAATGCTGCAAGAATAATTAGAGATTGTCGAGTAGTGATCTCAACAGGACCTACACTGTGCTTTTACCACACCCACTTGCCCCGACGAGAGCGATGTATGTACCAGGTTCGACTTTGAACGAGAGACCTCGCAGCACACGAACGTCGGGTCGCGTCGGGTATCGGAAGTGCACATTTTCGAACCGGATTTGGCCCCGAACTTTCTCTCCCTCCAGACTTTTGCCGGCAGTGGACTCGGCGTCGATTTCGGGAGTAGTGTCAATTAACTTGACAATTGAGGCAGCTGCGCCGCGGGCCGAGGAGATATCAGGCACAAAGGAAAAAATATTGCCCGCTTGCATCGCTCCAAATGTTGTGCTCTACGGAAGGCCGTTTAGCGTTCGAAACCAGCACAGTAAAGGCAACGCACCATAAGAGTCACGAAGAACGCCATCGTGCTCAATTCCATGTAAGAGACAAGCCGTGCGCCATACCAAAAGACGAGGGCAATGACGTAGAAGGTTACTGATTGTGTGAATGCAAACAGCAGACTGCCCCACTTTGTGGTCCTGTTTGAATTTCTGAGAGGCACTTCTAGACTTTGGCTGTATAGTCTCAGACAGTCTTCCTCCCGAGTGAGGGAAGCGACAGTGCGAATGGAAGCAGCGGCTTCGCAAGCTAGCTGAGCCGAATTCTCGTGGGCACGTTTGTTTTGTTGATCTTTCAGGACGACAACGTGCTTCGCGGTCGCTCAGCAGATGAAGATGAAACCAGCGCGAGTAAACTCACCAAGCGAACGTAACCGGTCGAGATGAGAAAAGGAATGCAAGCTACGATGTTGTTACGCGACATCAGTAACCTCACATCAGCCTAAACAAGATCACAAACCCATGCCGACCAAAGCGGGCTTCCACGCGTAAACCAAGCCGATTATTGAGCCGCCGATCAGAGTCATTATAGACTGGACGAGACTGGATGCCCGTTAGAGGTCTAGCTGAAGTAAAACCATACTCACGATCCGAGAGTAATACCCGCCAAACCATTGACCTTCTGCGGGTTGTCACTCAGACTGGCAGTGAGAGAACCGGTCTACAAGTACACAGTCAGGATCGGCGAAGTAACCCAGAACTACGACTCACGCTATTCTCGTCCTTGTCGAAATACTCAACTGTCGAGAGATATATGTAAACAAGGGACACGACACATCGGAGAAGGACATACTATCCTGCCTAAGGAGGGCCTTGAAGCTGATCGAGCGCATCTTAGACGTTAAAACAGCAGCCGCGACCGAGAAGAAATAAGTCTGAGAAGCAATGGTGCAAGCCGAGAAAATAGCAATAAGGAAGAACCTTGGCCAGCTCAGACATATTCACGAATCAAGCAGAGCGACTTCTCTTACCATAACGCGTTCCTGTCCCCCTCGTATCGTCGGACAGAGGGATCGGGTTGAGAGAATGAAGAAATGGTTTGGCCTGACGGATATGAGCGTGGGATCATAACTCGGATCGGAGCAAGGAGACTTGCCATAAACGATACCGAAACATGGGTAGACCAATCCTGTCACTATTCAAAGGCTCGATTTAACAGCGAAGGAGTGTGTGCAAAGGAAGGAAGCTCACTCATGGCGAATACCGAGCCCACCGCGTACCTCCACAATCCCTCACGGTGAAGTAGTCCGATCCTCACGAAGAGGTAACGCATGCTGTATTGGTCCCCATCGACCTCTCTTTGTTTTCTTTCGTTGTTCCTCTTCCGAGCGAGATCAGAAGCGATGGAATGAGTGGTGCCCTTACGTGCGAGTGGAACTTCTTCTTCGACACCCTTTTCTACGTCCGCTTCAACAGTGACGTCCGCGGCACTGGCGCCATCCTCCAGTTCCTTCGCCTCTCGGAGCTTCTGAGCATTGACAAGGCGCGAATAAGCACTGTTTTCGTCGGCCAAGAGCTCCACATGTGTGCCCTTCTCCAAAACTAGACCCTCTCCCATGACGTAGATGCAATCGGCATCCTTGATCGTAGACAGTCGGTGAGCGATCGTGATCGTAGTGCGACCCGCAGCAGCCTTGTCTAATGCATCTTGTACGACCCCCTCAGACTGCGTGTCGAGCGCTGAAGTTGCTTCATCAAGAAGTAAAATTCGAGGATCGGAGACGATGGCCCGAGCGATTGCTACACGCTGTTTCTGCCCACCGGACAAGAGAAAACCGCGTTCGCCAACCAGGGTATCGTAGCCATCGGGCAACTTGCTGATAAAACCATCTGCGTTGGCTTTGATACACGCCTCCTTGACGAGCTTAAATTTTTCTTCCTCTGAGACATGCTCGTAAGGGGTGTTGATCAAACCGTGTGCAACGTTGCTTCTGATGGACGTCGCGAAAAGCGTAGGTTCCTGGGAGACAAGGCCAATTTGCGAGCGCAACCACTTGACATTCAAGTAACGGACGTCCACACCGTCAAGCTTGACGGAGCCGCTTAGAGGATCGTAGAAACGTTCGATAAGGGAGATTATGGTTGATTTTCCGGATCCAGAAGCGCCAACCAAAGCTGCCGTCTCGCCAGCGGTGAAAATGATATTGATACCTTTGACGATAGGCACGTCGGGACGAGAAGGATAGTTAAACTTGACATCCTCCAGGGTGATCTCACCGACAACTTTGTCCGGTTTGAGTCCTTCAGGATCCGAAGAGTCGATATCGGGAACGCGCTCGATGGTGGCGAACAATTTTGCAGCCGCGCCTAGACCATTTGTGATGGCTGTAAAAGACTGATTGAGCGAGGAGGTCATGCCACGAGTACGGTGCACACCTTGTAGCTCAGGTGCCATCATGGCAAGGGAGAAGGAACCGATCAGGACGGCCAGGAAGACATTTACGACGTCACCGGCGGTTGCTGTCGGGAGAAACATCAGTGAACGAAAGTGAGATCGAAGGCCTTGAAACTCACCATAACCCTCGTTGACCAAGGTGGTGCCAAAGTAGAATGCTAAAAGGGTGTTGGTCATGGGGTGACGTTAACAAAATGACTGCTTACCCAGAGCGTATGCCGAGTATATGATGAAGAAAACCATACCCAGACCAATGCCGTGAAAAACAGCTGATTTGGCATTGACGAGGCCTGCTTCACTGACGTATGTGTTGTACAGACCGGACAAGACTTTCTGGGTGCCAAAGGCGTGGGCTGTACGTACGGAAGAGATGACTTCTTCTGCAAGTGTACCGCTGTCGGCAACGTGCTTGAGAGAAAGTCTGTGGGATGGATGAGGAGAGGGAAGAGAGAGGAGAGGGAAGGGTACGGACTGCGTGAGCTTTGACATGAACCTGTTCATGAAAGCGCCGGTGATTGCGATGCAAGGCAGGATAGAAGACATTGCAAGTGCGAGTCTCCAGGAACGAGCATAGGCGAGGATATAACCGGTGAGGAAAGCAGCGATAAAGCTGACGGCGATGGCGACCTTTTCGGACATGCCTTGTTGTATGAGATCTAGAAGGAGTGGTTGAGAATGGAAGGGCAGGACGGAGGACAGAGACGTACGGGTGTCTGTCTGAATGCGGGTGGTGACCTCACCTGCGCTGAGCGTGTCGAAGTAGGCGATGTCCTGACGGAGTACGGCTTGGAGGTATTTCTCACGAATGCGTTTAGCATTTACTTCGCCAGTGTAGATCCAAGTGACCATGTAGATGAATGTGCAGACAAGGGACACGATACCTTGTAGAGTATGAGCATGTAGAAGGAGGGAGGGAGCGGGCAAGTACCGATATAAACGAGATATGAGGCATCCAAGGCAGCGGCGGTACGGAAACGTGCTGCTGCTTCCTGCAATCCCTGGAAAATGGTGGCATTGTTGGGGTCCTGGAGATATTGAGCTTCGTAAGCGCCAAAGGATACGAATTCCTGGGTGAGGTTTCCGAAGAAGAGAGTCATGAGAGGCTGGTTGGAGTGAGTGAGATGATGGATGGGTCGATGGAAGGAAAGACGAACCTGAGCAGCGCCGGCAGCGGCTGCAGCAACGAGACCGATCGCATTGAGGGCAAGCTCGAAGGGGGTGGCATAGCTGGGACGGATGAGGGGTGGATTGGGCAGAGGGGGAGGAGGGACATTACCGAAAGAGCTGAGCAAACCCCACTGGCGGGGGAGCGTCGGGTTTCGACTCGTCTCGAGTGTTTGAAGGCATGTGTGGGACACCCTCTGAGCTGAGGGGCGACTCAGACGATCGCTCACCCGTATTTATATGCAGGACATATGTCGCCGGAATATCAGCCGCGAGTTGTCATCCAGATTATGTCGGTCCCGCAGGAACAGACCGGGGCCCGTCGGCTACCGAAAGCAAGCACATCGAGCGTTGGTTGACTCGGCCGCAGCGCACACGCAAACGCGGCTGCGCCTGGTCCTGTGCTGGCATCGATGAAGTCAAACTACACACCTCAATGACTCCACTCCTCGGCCACACAGGCTTTGGGGTTGCACCACCGGCACTCGGTTTCATTGCCACGTGATCGCTACAGTCCCTGAAGTTGAAATGCAACAAGTTCCCCGCTCTTTCCTTCACTTCTCTCCTTCATGCTCAAAGGTCTCGGAAAGATCACAAAAAAAGCCTCCACGGCTACCCTCTCCGCTGGCACGGACGAGCCCCCCCGCTCGACCACTCCAACCCCAGCGAATCCGGATGGCAAACCCACGTCTCGCACCGGTCTCCTGACCATCCGCGTCCTTTGGGCTGAAGCCCTTGCCCTCCCCACTGCCACACCTCTCCCGCCAGCCGTACAGGCCGCCTTGTCCACACAACAGGCAAAGGCTGCCGCTTCGGTCTCTCCCACCAGCGTCATGCAGAAACGCCTTGCAAAACGTCACAGCGCCAAAGACAGCATACAGCGCACACAGTGCTGGTGGCTTCCTTATCTCGTCATGGAGTTCGAAGTAAACCAGGTATTGATCACCGCTTGCGGCGGCGAACTCGAAAAACCCCTCTACATGTACCAAGCACAATTGTACGCACCCTCCCTCCTTCTCTGCTCCGTTCTTCTCGTTCACCACACCGCTAGCGACGTCTCCCGCAACTCAGAGATATCCATCCAGTGCTACCTCCGTGCAGAGAAGCCAAAAGTAGCTAATGATGGACTGGCCGACGACATGGGTAACGACATCTTCATGGGAGGCATCAAATTCACCCCGGACTTTGACAACGTCGGCACTGTCGGCCAGGATCAGTGGTATGATCTCACAGGCGGAAACGGAAAGATTCAGATCGGCGTTGCATATCAGCCAAGCTCAGTAAGCATTCCTCAAAAACATGTTGCCATGACACATCCAACCATCTTTCAGGGCCAATCCTTGACGATCGACGAATTCGAACTTATCACCGTCATTGGAAAGGGAAGCTTCGGAAAGGTAGATTCGTGTTCAGATCATTCCCACTTTCTCATTTGACCCGTCCCGCATGTAGGTCATGCAAGTCAGGAAGCGTGACACGATGAGAATATACGCTCTAAAAACCATCAGAAAAGCACACATCGTCGACAGGAAAGAGATCACACACACTCTAGCTGAACGTTTGGTGCTTGCGCGGGTCAACAACCCTTTCATCGTTCCTCTCAAGTTTAGCTTCCAGTCGGAACAGAAGCTATACTTAGTACTCGCGTGAGTCCGTCGTAACTGTTTCCATAACAATATACCAAATCACGCACTATTTCAGCTTTGTCAACGGCGGAGAGCTATTTCATCACTTGCAGCGTGAACAGCGTTTCAACGAAGAACGATCCCGTTTCTACAGCGCCGAGCTACTCCTTGCCCTTGAACATCTCCACGAACTAGATGTTGTATACCGGTGTGTTGATCGTGCCCATCGTCGTCGTGACGCTAAGGTTCCTACAGCGATTTGAAACCCGAGAACATTCTTTTGGACTACACTGGTCATATCGCTCTTTGTGACTTTGGTCTCTGCAAACTCAATATGAAAGATTCTGACACGACAAACACCTTTTGCGGCACTCCTGAATACCTTGCACCTGAAATTCTTAATGGCCAAGGATACAGTTGAGATCTCCCAAGACCTATCCCATTCCTTCCGATTGTGACACCCTCTCTTGTAGACAAGGTCATCGATTGGTGGACTCTTGGAGTCCTGCTTTACGAGATGCTTTCGGGACTCCCTCCTTTCTACGATGGTGTGCATATGATCTTGATGGTTCTGACGCGAAACTGAATTGCTTGTGTAGAGATAACCGACAAGATGTATCAGAAGATCCTCACGGATCCTTTGGTCTTTGGTCCTGAAATGGGCTCGGAAGCCAGGAGCATCCTAACGAGCCTTCTTGATCGCGATCCGACACGGCGTCTCGGTGTTAACGGTGCCGAGGAGATCAAGAAGCACCCCTTTTTCGGAAAGCATATTGATTTCAAAAAGCTTTCGCAAAAGAAGATCCAACCTCCTTTCAAGCCTAGCGTTGCTAGTCCAGTGGTAAGCTTTTGTATCAAGGTCGTGGAATGGTTTGACCGACGGTCCTTTGACAGGACGTATCAAACTTTGATACCGTATTTACCACCGAAGCACCTATCGACAGCTACGTTGACGGCTCTCAGTTGTCTTCGACGGTTCAAGCGCAGTTTGCTGGTACGTTGCTGTCACACTTGCACTGTTGATCAAGTCTGACCTATCGTATAGGATTCTCGTACGACGGCTCTGGCAACGTCCCAATCAGCAATGCATAGGATACACCCTGCTTACATATCATCTCGGATATAATACCATCATACCCTCGGCATATAGTAGCAAGCCTTCTTCTCTTTCTGGATATTACTGGATGTAGATAATGGCAAAGATCTTTGGCGATTGAGTCGTCGCCCCTTGCCAAGGCAGCAAGATAACGGTACTGTACACAAATGGGCGACTGCTGGTCGAGCCAGACGTTCTAGGAGGTAAGTACATGGCAAATGGCAGGCCTTGTGTGAACGCTTTTCGTCTGAAGGCTGGAGTACCCCGGTTTCGGTAAAGCCGCCAAAAACGGATGGCTGGGCCGATTGGGAGGCCTTTCGTAATATATAGACCGGTCTTTCGTAATGGTGTCAAGTAAACCAGGTACCAAAAAAATACGTACCTTATGTAAGGGGGTTATGCGCTCTGAAGCAAAAGTATTGACAAGAGGGAGATTCGAACTCCCGCCTCCATACGGAGATGAGAAACCCACTACAGCAGGCAAGCTTTGGAAAGCTTGAGTCACACGCCTTGGACCGCTCGGCCATCTTGCCAGTCGACTGTTTCCTCCGAAAGGAAAACCATCAAGCGATCGTGCATGACTAATCCCTCAAGCGTACTACTTCCTTCTCATGCACCTCGGACGATGGCCACCGTCACGCATATCATCCATGCCCACTACGATTCCGCAGACCGTGAAAAGCTCGAACACGAGACTGGTCAACGAACCAACGACCAATGTGATCCATGGCAAACCGAATCCTCGTTTTCCGCACAGCGCCGCATCCGCGCAGCACCTGCCTTTGTTCCCGCAACCATCTCCTATAACGAGTGGGGAGTTCCCTCGCCCTCGCCCACGACCGCCCCAGCAAAACCAGCCCAGCCTTCCACCTTGACCGCAGAATGGTACAGGTCTCTGACCGCAGCAGCCTCGTCTTCCTTGCGCGCTGAGGCTTCTCTACCGCGGCCCTCCAGCGCACCCAGCCCGCACTCCGAAGAGGCGAGACCACGGTCACCACCCCGAAGGCCCCGCCGAGAGGGCACCACAAAGCACGGCTGGTTCATCCGCAAGGCGTTGCGCTCCGAGCCGTCTACCAAGCCGAGTTCTCCAGCACCGTCTTTGGCGGACTTGCTCGCGCGCGATCCCCCGCCGCTGCCTTCCGAGGGGCGCTACACCCCTCCTGTCTGGCTGCACATCGGCCCGTCGAACAGAGGATTTGGCATGCTGCAGCGGAGCGGATGGAGTGAAGGGGAGGGGTTGGGTGCACATGTCGTGCGGCGGCGGGCCGCCCATAGTAGTACGAGCGAGGTCGACGAACGCGCGTCGTCGTCTGTCAAGGTGGAGGAAGACATGACCGACGCCCAGAATACGCCAGAGATCATCGACCTTACGCTGTCGGATTCGGAGGCATCGGAGGATTATGACGTCGTCGAGGGATCGGTGCAAACGCAGGCGTATACCGGGAAAGCATCTACGTCTCATATGCAGAGGTCGTTGCTCACCCCTTTGCCGACTGTCCTAAAGGCAGATCGTCTGGGTATCGGTCTGAAAGCAAGGACGGAAGGCCCTTACAAGCAGTCCAAAAAGCGTGTTACCCATAGCGCCGCTGCCCTTGCTGCTCATATCAGGTCTGCGCAGGAAATGCGCAGGAAGAAGGCAATGGTTGGGAGAGGGAAACGGGGGTTCGCCAAGATCCACAAAAAAGAGGAGGACGGGCGGAAGGCGATGCTGGCATACCTTAACGAGTGAAGATCATTCTAGACGCGAGTTCCGTTTAGCTTCAATATTGATAAATGAACAATATACTCGATACAGCTGGGGGGAATTGTAGATGCGAATAAACAAGATCGTAAGAGATGTGGTCATGAGTTATGGTACAATATACATCGCTGAGATAGGAAAAAACGGACCGCACCTTCCATCGTCTATGTAAGCTTGATCAGTGAACGGGTGAAAGTAACAATTGACAAGTATCATGAAATGACAGGCTCTCCCCAGACGTTCTTGGCTGGATCACAGGAAAGGTTAGGGACATACATCCTGAGCCATTGTACCATATCCTTGTTGATTTGGTGACAGTGTGTCACGTCAATCGATGTCAACCGGTGAGCAGGGAGTGGGCTACAACGGCCCGCAGCAAGGGCGTGAACATGCGCAGAAGCCGACGCGCTTGATATGCCACGCGTTGCCGACATGGAGGTTGAAGATAGCTGCGGAGACTTGCCAGAAAGGCGAGATTCCACCAAGCCGCGCAGGGAGTCCCATTCCAAGCTTGTGCATCCATCGAGGTTCAAGCGTTCCATTTTAGGGCAGATCCAAGGATGCAAAGCAGGTGGTGTGGACAAGTTCTGCGTTGCTCGCTTAGTTGATTGAAATCCAAGATAACAAGGGCTCACCTTGAGGAGGAAACTCGACACATCCTCGATGTCAATCAGCTCGAGTGTCGTGAGTGACATCAGTCGCTTCAGCAAGGTCACGAACTTGGGTTCGTTGAAAAAGCTAGACTCGATGCGCAAGTGCCGAAGAGGAAGTGACGTGAGGGATTGTTGTCTGAGATATTCGAGGATGGGCGTCAGATTGTCGAGATAACAGAATTCGAGTGACTCTAGTGCTGGGAACGATATTTGACTCAGAAGCATGCGGACACGCATGTTCCCGGCATAGTAGAAGGAAGCCTTGACAAGTCGAGGTAGCTTTACAATCTTGTTGGACGTCAACTCCGGCTCGGGATGCGCGCAAGCTTCCGGGTCGGTATCCGACATGTTGCGAAGAGCAAGTTCTTCGAGTTGTGGACATCCACGGAGCATCTCGAGGAGTTTGTCGACAGAAGGAGAGAAACCGTTCCAGTATCCGCCCAACTGTAAGACACGCATACCAGATACGATCCTTCTGTCCCAGCCAAAATTAAACGAGGTGAATGAACACGAGCGGAGACGCGGGGTATGTCCATTGAACAGTGGAAGACAAGGTGAAGAGTAGTGGTCCTCTTGCATGGAATGGAAGATGCATATCGATAACGTTTCCAGGAGAGGGGCGTCTTCTTTACAGCGCAGAAGTGCAGCATGCGCCTGAGGTCTATTGGGTACGCTAAGACGGAAAGACCTTGCACGCCAAAGAGCCGGACGAAGCAGATCCATCGCGCGAACGATGTTCTCCATGACACCTGTCGTATTGTCGAATCGAGGGGTGAAGTTGACAGAAATGTCGAGAGGGACAGATTTGGACCGAGCCAACTTCCGACGCGCTTTTTGAAGAGAGTCATGGGGGCTGATGCAGATGGTAGCCCATAGCTCTGGAGTATTGATGACCACGTCTCTCCAGTAGCGACATACGAGCATCAAACTGGAGACCAGCAACGAGTCTTGGTCGCCAGATTGGCAAACACCGGTGACGAATATCGAAGAGAGAATTTCCTCGGGAAGACGGTAGATGGGGGACTGTGAACGGACTGCTTGTTCGAGATACAACTCGAGTTCTTGACGTTGGTTCAGCAGGGAAGCCATCTGGGTATCCAATGAATTAAGTGCTTCCCTGAGATGCGAAATCGACGTTCTGGAATTGCAAGACATTGCAAGGCCACCGATGGGGTTCAGGCGGGACAATGCACTGTTTGAAGGGTAAGGACGGGAGAGGGAGGAGGGCTCGATTGAACCAGAGAGAGGGGAGACGAAAGTGGGTTTGGCGAAGTGGACGTCCTCGTAGGGTGGGGGAGGGGAGGAGGGAGAGCTGGAGGTAGATGAGTGTGCGCTGGACGGGCGAGATGTGAATGTGGGGACGTCGGGAAGCTTTGAAGCATGGCGGCGGGTTTGAAGAACACTATCGTCAGAAGGGTACTGCATGGTGACGCGGAGAAGGGATGATCGATGGGGTGACTAAAGGGAGAGCATATAAGTAAACCGGAGGGAGCACGAGGGTCGTTTAAATAATCGGGTTGTCGTAGGGTGCGCAGAGCGGCTGTCAGGGGATGACGGAGTCTGTCCGTTAAGTATGAAAAGAGAAGGACTTGAACAAGGGAAAGGGACGGGACAAACCCGCTGAGATGGAGTACATGATGGAGCGAGGAGTGCCCGGAGAATCCGGTGTGTATATGAAGGAGCCATCGCACGGATAAGAATGTGCCTGCGAAATATGAGATGAGGAGGAGCACGAGGCAAGGCGCATGTCGCGATGTGTTACCCACCAGGCGATTTGGGCAGCAACGTGTCGACGGCAAAATTGTATCTCGAACACGAGGAGCGACAACGAGGCAGCAAAGTCGTCCGTTTCATTCCCACACAAGACACGTCTATCGAATTCGAACCGCGGTCCCATCTCACTCGCCCACCCCATCAATCCAGCCCCACTGGCGAGACACGAAACCGTAATAGAAGAACTGACAAAGTACCTGTCGCAGCATAAGCACCCCCGAGGCTCATACGCGTGAATCACCGCTCACGTACAATCAGGTCCAGAAAGATGGTCAGCGCGCTTCCTACAACGACCATGAGCACGTGCCAATGTCGCCCCCCGTCCTAGGCACTTACCTGCAAGCCAGCTCGCATTCCTGATCAGGTAGTTCCACTCCATCGATACGACAACAATCGACAGGGCATATGTCCCGTTTCCAAGGATCGCAAACAAAAACAGGCCCGGCGCAAGCCCTTCGCATCTAGTCTTGAGGTTTTTGACTGCGAACCGTCAACAGCCGCTTCCCTTCTCAATGCCGCACTCACATATTTGTGGCACCCGAGCACCGACTTGAACATGTTCAGCGTCCATTTGCGATCGCATCAACTCCCAACTCACGGTATGCTACTGCACTCATCCATCCAAGCAGCTGGATTCTCCACTCGAGTGGTGTGTCCGGCGGAAGAGTAGGGGAATCTTCGTGCTGTATACGCTCACTGATCAGGTACGCAATGACCCCCGTCCCCATAACAAACGCCACAGCTGCAGCGTACTGCGCAAATACCCCTATCACAGAGGTTGGGCGACCCTCAGACCCATGCACCAAGGCATTATCCCCAAGCAGGCAGGATTGCTCTGTTAGACCATCCTCCTCTGCTCGCGGGAGAACAACCCCTCTAGGGCGCTGCTTCCATTGGTAATAATATACCTGGAAAAGCAATGTAGCATCACAAAGCGTGTACTGTCAAGAGTTCTGTCAGATTGACTGCACGCAACTATTCGTGAGCACTTGCATAAACACCCAAAATGATCATTGTGGGGAGTAGGCCCGCTAGAGCAGCACCGCAAAGGTTGCATATATCACCCAGCAGCCATATGTAGAGAAAGGGAAGGGATAAGCCCTCTCCACTCTGCAGCTGATAATTTTCTATAATCTGAGGAGAGTATACGACGATCCTGCGATTGCACAATGTTATGTAACGGCCATCGCCGAGAGATCTAACGGTTAACGGGAGAATCTCACCAGCATGCAATCGATATCCAACCGAGCTATGAGAATACATACTGTCAATTAGAGCTTGAACACAGTGCACAAGACGTACCACACTGCTTGCTACATTACCCTTAAGGATCTCGAGCATTTTTGTTGGGAGACGGAAAAGATCTGATCAGTGTCTGAGAAGGGATCACTTTTGGGATGTGATCACGTGACAAGCCGAGGACGTTACTAGTTCGTACGGGCAATTGAAAAGTTCATTCGACTTCCCCATGAACAGCCAAGAGGCATTTCGGAGGTTCGCACAGCAGGTCCAGCGCGCAGGGGGTCAAGGAGCTGGCGGGATTCCTGGTGGCCCTGGTCGATTTCTTGCTGGAGGAGGTTTGCTAGTTGCGCTTATTGGTGGTGGTTTGCTCCTCAATGCCAGTCTGTTCAACGGTGCGTTGTGTCACTTATATCAGTACCTCAGAGATTCATACCGGTATCACCTTAAGTTGATGGTGGTTACCGTGCTATCAAGTATACACGGTAAGAACGACAAGCCGTTCGGCGAACTTCTCTTATGCATGCTTGTTTAGTCTACACGGTGTAAGAGATGAAGTATACAACGAAGGGACGCATCTCATGGTGTGTATGCTACTCCGTATTATATTTCACGGCCACTCAGCTGTTCCAGGTACCCTGGTTCGAGACGCCAGTCGTCTTTGACATTCGTGCCAAGCCCCGGAGTGTTGCAAGTTTGACTGGGACGAAAGGTCTGTTTTTCCTGACAGTGTGGCTTATTGCGCTGAAGTACATCAGATCTGCAGATGGTGAATATCACTTGCAGAGTGTTGTCGAAGCCATCCATCTCTGCGTTACCGAAAATTTACCGTGAACTTGGGAAGGACTATGACGAGCGTGTACTGCCTTCCATCGTTAACGAAGTCCTCAAAAGTGTGGTTGCACAATTCAATGCCAGCCAGCTCATCACTCAGCGTGAAATGGTCAATGATGCGTAGAGATTTGCTGAGATGTCCACTAATCATGGCGTGTTAGGTTTCGCGGTTGATCCGGGAGAATCTCACAACTCGAGCTCTGCGGTTCGATATTGTGCTGGATGACGTCTCCATTACACATGTTGCGTTCTCCCCTGAATTCACACATGCCGTCGAAGCAAAACAAGTTAGTTTTTTCCGCCAGTTTACCGAAGTTGTGTCTGATCACGCTCTGTTTTAAGGTGGCGCAACAAACAGCACTCCGAGCCGCGTTCTTGGTCGACCAAGCCATACAAGAAAAACAAGCGAGTTGCGATAACCTTGACCATCGAGTCTGTGCTGACTGGCTTCCAATAGTCGATTATTGTCCGCGCGCAGGGTGAAGCACGCAGTGCAGAGCTAATTGGCGAAGCGATGCGGGCAAACAAAGGTTTCCTTGAGCTTCGGCGTCTAGAGGCTGCCCGTGATATAGCAAACATTCTGGCTACATCCGGAAACCGCGTCATGCTGGATGCTCAAAGTTTGCTATTGAATGGTACGCTTTTGATTTCGAGATGACGCGTAAGTATATCCAGCTGAACGTTTGTTAGTCACTGGGGAGGACACGAAGGAACTCTTGCGAGTAAAGAAGTAAACTCTTTTGTTGTCGTCCCGCGATGTTATAGTAAATTTGGCAATCGTACTCCCTGGACGAGAGACCAAGTTGTCTCGTCCGGTTAGGTATCCGATCACGTGTTCTCTTCCCTGACTCCTCTTGATCGCGTGCGCCTCGAACTGCACTTCGTTTTCAACCAGGATGTCGCACAGGTCGAAACGTCCAAGGTCCACGGCCAATGGATCGACTCCGGAGCATGAACTCGAGAGCGAGGGAAGTCAGGCAGATCACTGTTTCAGCGTCGGAACGAATGCAAAACGTGTCAGATGGGGTAGTCCATCCGATTTGCAGGACCAACGTGACTCTTCAAACTCAGATGCCTCTGGGCCAGGGAAGGTAGCGTCATAATTCGCACTATCTGTCCCTCCTTGGGATTTCACTACCTTGCAGATCTGTTTGAGCATATTCTGCCAGAAGTGAGTGGGATGTATTTTTTTATGTCGTGTCTCATCCTCGTGCCAGTGGCCGCATCGGCTGCGCGTACTATGATCCCGTCAAGTGCGTCATATATGTGCTCGAAGATACCGAAGAAGGTACCCATCATGACTTGACCAAAATGAGTTGGTGGTGCTGGCTTGCTTCTCAGCGTACTCTTGAACTCTTTGCAGTCTTGGAACATTCAAATCCGAGTGTCATACTTACCAGCTCAAAGGCAGACGACTCTTTCATTTCAGTACTGCAAAATCACGGTAAGCCCGTCTCATAAGGACGCATATAGGGAGCTTTACTATGGTTTTATAGCGGAAGCGTCTGGTGGTATTTTCCAGATCCGGCCACACAAAGAATTTGTTCCTAACAAGGGTCGGAACAAGTTGTTGTCCTTGAACTTTCTGGCTCGCTTGGATTGCGACTTGACCTCCACTCATGAGGATGCGTCCGACATATCTTCAGCCACTGGAATAAGGAATGCGTACAATTTCATGGCTAAAAGAAGAGAGGTCACCGGAGATCCTGTGATAGAACGATGGAATGCTGCCATACGTTTGGCAAATTTCGCCTCAATGGAGTCAGCACCTCTTTGTGTAAGTCATGTAACATACGGCATAGATCAGGAAATGACATCGTGTATAGATATCTTCAGTAGGGGCACTTTTGGATTTCCTTACTCGTGAACGAGCAGCAGGAGAGCTGGGTGACGTGGATGAAACAATGGAATCAGATATCAGTGGTATCGAGGCCTTGGCACTGTACGCCACCTATTTCGTATTTCTCGCGTTACTCAACATCTGTTAGTGACCATGTGATGCATGTCAACGCAGATACTCTTTGGTAAGCTCATTCGATTAGTGTGAATTTATACAGACGTTGTCATTTCTTCACTGTCATAGCTCCTTGCAGGTATTTGAGAGCGAGAACCATGCCAACATCCACTCCGACCAAACGAAAGAAGGACTATCACTATTTGGTCTTCCCTCCTTATTGCTATCCTCTCGCTCAGTTGACTTGTCTTTAGGTATATTGAACACTACCCGGACAGCCTTGGGTCGTTCGCTGCTTCGCGCGTGGTTTATACGTCCATCATTGTCACTCCATGTACTTCGAGCACGACATGACGCAGTGGAGTGCTTCCTCTATGCCGAGAACTTGGCGGTTGTCGGCGCACTACAGACTCAGCTGCAAGGCATCGCGAACATTCCCAAGATATTGGCCTTACTAAGGTCCGGGAAAGGAAAGATATCTGATTGGCAAGCACTTGTCAAGGTCCGTTCCTCGCCTCGATCTTGGGACATTGTCTTGTTCTGAGCTGATCCTAGTTTACTTATCACGCTGCAATGATTCGGGATGCACTGGCGGAACTACATCAAGCCAGACATGTCGATATCGTGGTAAGAGTGAGTGTTCCTCGCAGCCAATATTGTCTCGTAGGTTCTGAAATTTTGTAGCTCACGAAGGTGCTAGACGTGGCTTCTCTCAAGGAGGTTGGCAATATGGTCAATGATATTGTGAAATATCTTCCTCTGTTTGAGAACGACTCAGATCCTCACTTTCAAGTTAATGTTGATAGATCGATTGGGAAGAATCAGCCCAGGCGGGTCGGGTGTGCGTCCGGCCCCATGTGGACGAAGAGCTAGACAAACGAAAACATGTTTACCGGGGCATTGATTCTGTCTTGGTCAGTGACCTAACGCGGTTCATATTTGACAAACATTGAAGGGGCGCAGTCAAAAGTGGCCGCGCAAATATCTCAAACCGTTCCCGTGGATTATGCCGAGTTTTTGAACGTTGTATACTTTCCTCAGCTTGGTGAATCGAATGTCTATCACTTTTTCATATGGGCGATACTACTGAGTCCCTCCTTTGAAAGGCTTTCTTATCACTGTACCGATGCGTGCGGAGTGGGAGACAGAGACAGGTATTGAAGTGTTGGATGGATGGAGTTTCCAGGTGAATGCAGTCGAGGTCTCTTATTGAAACGTAACTCATTCGTGACCCTAGTTCTCTTCGGAGTGGGTTTTCATGCTCCTTTCTGTTTCCTCGATGGCCTCAGTTACCCGCAGGTTTCATGTCTACTTCAAGTCAAAGGAGATGCAAGGTACAAAATCCTGAGGTGCCTAAAAATGATTCTGATGATGCTTCGCAGACATGGACAATCACATCGGAGATCTACATCCAGCAATAGTCGGTATAAATGTTTTCTTCTGCAAATTTCGCCAGGCTGAGTGCATAGACCGAGAGATTGAGATTATCCAAGAATTACTGGACAAAGTGCTTCGATATGGTCCAACTATGGAAGATGCCTCTACTGTTTGCGCCGAACTTGACTGCTTAGTCTCATTTGCAGAGGCGGCGAGAGCGTTCAACTATCGGCGTCCTCAAATGGTAGAGGAACCTATTTTGGACATCGTTCAGGGAAGGTATGCTTGTGTCAGTCGCCAAGAGGATGACTACTTGAGCTCCCTGCGTTAGACACCCGCTTCAAGAGCAGGTCTTGGATGCTTTTGTTCCCAATGATGCGCGTCTCGTCGGTGGAGTGGGCTTCGGAATGTGTTACGAGGACAATACTTCGGACATTGGACCCGAAGCCGCATGGAGCAGTGTAGTTCTCTGCACCGGTGCAAATGCTTGCGGTAAAGTAAGCACCTTTCGCACATCTCTCTCGTCCAGCCACCCAGAACCACCTCTTGCAGAGCGTATATCTAAAACAGGTCAGCAAATACACTGCGTGATTTCGGTCATCGAAAGCTAAGTTTGGGCTACAGGTCGCAATGATTCAATATATGGCACAGGCATGTAACGAAACTGCGTATCAAATTTAGATCACAAATTATTTGGCTAACATCGGTTTCATAGATTGGGAGGTGAGTTGCGAAGCGTCTTTCGACACCTCGTTGTCGAGCTCCCGTAGTTTTGTCCCTGCAGAGTCTGCTACATTGGGGATCGTCGATAAAAGTTGGTTTGACGGTCCATAAAATTGTAAATACTGATTTTTTTGCAGTCTTCACGCGCATGCAGACAAGAGAATCTGTTTCCAAGGCATGGTTTCGAGTTCATAGGTTGCGTCGGCTCATCCGCCCCTCTTCAAAAAGGTTCAGTCAGCGTTCATGATAGATCTCAATCAAGTGTCGTTCGCTTTGCGGAATTGTACTTCCAAGTCCCTGGTTTTACTTGATGAGTTTGGGAAAGGCACGGTAACAACAGGTTGGTCTCTGCTTTGAAATTGCGAATAAGCTCATGCTTCTACCACGTTCAGATGGAGCTGGCCTATTCTGTGGTGTTTTGATTCACCTTCTAAACCGTGGCAGAGACTGTCCCAAAGTACTCGTTGCAACCCACTTCCACGACGTCTTCCGGAAGGACCTGTTTGACCCATATAAGTTTCCCATCACTTTTGTCCACATGAAAGTTCTTTTCGCATCCAGCACTGGGGATGTACTCGACGCTGCCGAAGTGTGTGGCTCCAACTCTCGCGAAGAAAGGAGCATCTCCCGGGTTCCGAAACCTGGCGAGAAGATCATGTATTTGTATCGGTAGCTGGTCCCCAGTCGAGATAGTGTCGTGTGGTTGACACGTCGACAGTGTTGCGCCAGGTCTCTCGCTTTCTTCACATGCTGCGCAATGTGCGGCAATGTTTGGGCTCCCCAGTCGTGTTACGGCCAGGGCTCAGTATGTAAGGTATGTAACCATCTTGTCCATTACAGGTGTCGCCGACGCCGCACATATTCGTCTGCTTACTGCTGTGTTTTCCGTCTTAACCAAGTGAGCTTCTGATAAAACACGAGCTCGGTAAGCTACTGGAGGAGAAGATGACTGATGAGGAAAGACTGGACCTTCAAGCTGCCGAGGAAGTTGCCCGACGGTTCTTGGAATGGGATCTCACAAGTGATGAAGCCGCATACCAAACCGGCGTCAAAGCTCGACTCGCAGAAGTGCTAGGAAGAGACCCAGATGGTTGATGATTGTGTACGCAAGCACTCCATGTATTGGACCACATTTACTATTGAGCACAAGGCTTCGTACAAAAAACACATTCAGAGGGTCGGGATATCAAACTACCGCGCTCAGACACTTTTTCTTGTGTGTCCCTATTCCTGGAGGAGTATCGAGGACTGAGTCTCGTCTTTCGAGAAATCGAGAGGCTGCGTAGTACGTTGTTTGATGCTTCCGTACAGGACGAACTGGTCAGATAGCAGTCCCGCAGTCATGACCATCCCCGGCCCCAGTCCGGCGAACAACCCATGGAGCTCTGCTTGTCGAGCCAGGACACTGACTCCGCGGGTCATGGAACCGACCGGGCCGTGCCCCTTGTTAATCTGGCTGAGCTATGTATCAACAGACTGTGGAATGGTTTATGAATAGTTTAATCAGGTGAGCAGATCTGAGGCTCACGTGGCCGAGGACTGCAGCCGCAAAACCGGCGATGATTCCGCTGCCCAGCTGGATGGAGAATTGAAAGTTCCTCCGTGTTTCCTCCGACATGGTGCGGAAAGCGACTTCGTGGCAAAATTCATTTACGGTAAACTGTCCGATAGTATAGGGAATCTGTCTGTGAAGGGTGAGCATAATGTATGATCAGCATGATGTCCACACTAAACTTGCAGAGTATCAGTAATAAGCCCGCATGCAACTCCTCAGCTCCTTCCCGAGAAAGACGAGTGAAACCCGAAACAAGGCCAGTTGCATAGTTTTGCTCTGAGACCAGTCTAATTCGAATTGCTTCCAGTGGGGTAAGCAAAATATCCGCAAAAAACCTGTGGCACGATCGGTAGTCAGCACGCTAGCATCAGAGCTTAACCAGGGTCCCACTCTGCGATACTCGCTGAACCGAGGTAGATTGTAGTGCGATGCTTGACCGCGTCCTCCGATATTCGTAACCAGCGAAATTTGCACTTCCCTGAACAAAGTAGCCCACTGCGGTGTGCCCGAATCCTGTGAGAAGGACCTGAGCGCCCTGCTTCGCGATGACATACGATGTTCAAGTTTTTGTAGGCGGGGTCAACTTGGATGCGCGTCTTCACGACATCGACGGCTATCTGATACCTGTGGGGTGGGCTTGAAAAAGTAATACCCTAGACTCACGCGTCATGGCTCCGTGAGTGATGCTGTCACGGGCAAACTTAGAACCCATAAATACGCGGAAAAGATTGGCTTACGTGCAGCATAGCGCCCCTGTTGCAGAATGGTGGGGCCCACGTGTCTGCGCGGCCAATGCGAGGAGGAGGCCTAATCTCTGGAGGTGAACTGTGTGGTTTGTTTCATCGTCGTTGATCCAAGAAGTGACGTACGTCCATCACCTTGCTAAGGCTTGCTTGCACGTCGATATTGTACTGACGCCCCTGTTCAACATGGCAACATGACCAAATCCTGTTCTGCCATGTGGTCATCGCTGCATCGAACAACATCCTGCGCACGAATCAGTTTGCATTGTTCCGCTTTCGCGCGCAAACAAGGTATGCAAGGGGCTGCCACATCTGTGACAGTGTCGGCCCGTCCGAGTTTCATTAAAGCGGGAGAAATCCGAGTCGGCAAATCCCTGGCCGCTCGTCCATATATAAGTGCAGCCTGATCATGATCGCGGTATAGACCTTCGCCCGCACACTCACCATGCCATCCGTTGCTCAAATTAGCTACTTCAAGGCGTCCGACGGCTACAGGTCTGGCGCAGTCAACCTTGATGGACCCCTCACTGAGGTCAGCAAGGCAGATGGGTTGAAACAGTGAGTTCCGTAACCTATTAGGGGCCGTATCAATTCGTATCGCTTATCGATTAACCCAAGATCTTATGTCGGATACCAAACCGAAGATACCTCTGTCCTTTTCTGGGTGAACGGTATTCTTTTCGACGCCTCATCATCTGACACAGCGATGATCGAAACCTTATTCCCGCCATAGACTGGGTCACAAAGGACGCCTGCGATGCATTCGCCAAGCAGCCTGATTACGCCGGAATAGAGGGTGCCTCCCGCCCTGCATTCGGCTCTGAAGCGACAGTTAATTACGTCGAGTTCGAGGACACCAAAGGCGCCCTTAGCGCACCGATCACCGAATTCGTGACATTTACGCTAAAGGACGGAAAGGAAATGGCTCAGTTAGAGCCCCTGGTACAGGAACTCCATAAGAAGCTTGCGGGAACTCCCGAGTTCCATGGGGATAGCTGGGCTCCGGTTATTGGAAAGTCCAACGTTTACCATGGTATACTGGGATGGGACACTGTGGAGGTCAGCGTGCACCCGGACGGTTGATTGAGCTGATTCTCAGTACCATATCGCCATTTTGCAGGCACACTGGGGTGCTGTCACAGATGGTCCCCTCAAGGAGGTGATTGACCGAGTCAAGCAGATTGCGGATGTGTGGCTTGTGCATGCTGAGCTGAAACGCTTTTCAGCGTGAGGATGGTTGGAGATACGTGGTCGGATCATGTCATGAGCTGTAAGATTAGTCGAGTGGGGAATGAAACACGTTTTGTGCACGCCAGGGGGGATCGGTACGCAGGGAGACCACAGCCGGGCACGCGGAGTGAGGAGGGCGGGCAGAGGTGTGTTGAGCACGCTCTAAACACGAGTTGCTCGAGCGTGTGTCATCCTCGCAGCGGGAGGGAATAAAGACCAGCGCCGGGTCCAACTCCGCTCCAAAGTCAAACGTTACTCACCCTCCCCTCTCTCTTCACAACATGTCCGTCCACCTCGTCCCAAACAATGCCCTCGGTTTCAACAGTCAGTGCACCCCCCATCGCAGCCCTCCACACTCGCTCATGCACCCCCAGGACCGTTCACACAGCTCGTCAAAAAAGTCCTGTTGGTCTCAAATCAGAACCCGGCCCCGGTCGCCTTCAAAGTCAAAACAACAGCGCCCAAGGTCCATTTACTCACTCTCTGTGCACGTCTCAGCGTCACTGAGACATTTATCAGCTATATTGCGTTCGTCCTAATTCGGGTAGAATCGAACCGGGCGACAGCGTCGAGGTGGCAGGTATGCCTCCCGTATCATGATTTTTAATATATCTCATCCGACACCCTCCAAGTGATGCTCCAACCCATGAAGGAGGAACCCCCCTTGTCTGTTAAATGCAAGGACAAGTTTTTAATTCAAAGCACCCTCATCACACCCGAGAAGGAAACGAAGGACCTCCAAGATATCGTGAGAACTCTTCTGTGTTGTCACCGAATCCCACCTCAGCTTTTTCCAGTGGAACGTTCCCGTTGGCGCAGGCGATGAGTGGAAAGTACATCAGCAAAAGCTGCGTGTTATATATCTCCCACCAGAGGGTCAGACCGTCGAGGAGGAAGAAGAGGAGGGCCATGTGGAAGAACCTGCACCTACCTCCAGACGCATTAGCGCTGAGGTACGCAGTAGTCATCCCGGTGTTGCCGCAGTACTTGATATGAATTTTGTTTCTAGGCTGAGAGGGTACAACCCACCACCTCGCTATCCTCACCCCCCGCCCCACCGCGGCCGGTGACGCCGCCCAGGGTACGAGAACCGGAAAACCTATATCGCGACGATTCGAGAGAAGATTCCTTTGAATTCCAACGTTCCACGAGTGGTCCCGGCGTAGGTATCGTAAATGTGAATGTTCACCAACCCTCACCACCTTCTTCCCCGGCTCCCTCTCCGCCACCTCCTCAGGCGGTTCAAATCAACCGTGAACTCGATCTCAAGCTCAGCGATGCTCAAGCCGAGATACAGCGCTTGCGTGCACTGTTGGCCGCAGTGCCAGACCCTAGCTCTACAGCACCAGAATCGGTTGCACCAGGGTCCGTTGCGCCATCCGAATTCCGACGAAGATATGCAGCTAGTTCCGACGACGATGGCACAAGCACGTACTATGGAGGGACAGAAGTAGGAACTGTGATGGATCGCGAAACTGTTATACACCAGGACGGTGTACCACTGCAGGTGGTTATCATCATAGCGCTCGGCGTGTTTATCACGACGTATCTATTTTTCTAAGCAAGGTGTCCAACCAGATTCCATCTCCTCGCTTTGTCCCATTCCTTTCTCGATCCCTCCGAGCCCGTTGATAGCCGCTGCCAAAGCGACTTGCGGGCATGCCAGAGCATGCCACGAGCATTCCATACTTTGATATGAAACGGCAATATGAACACAGGTTCTTTGCCAATTCTTTGCGGTGAATACATTAAGAAGGATTAGGTACTTGCACCTTGACTTTCCTCCGTAACCTTTCACTCTACGGTAGCCCTCCTCTGTTGTGTTGGATCAGTGCAACGGTATTACTCTGTACATAGATATCTATTCTTCCGTCTATTATGATAACCTTGCACTCATCCTCGTGCTGGTCTAGACCGATGCGATAGGGTATTAATATATTCCCCAACGTGTATGAGGACCCTTACTGGAGGCTAAGCAGAGTGCACGCGCTAGGATAATGCATGGGACTCGCCTTTAAAGATAAGTTCTTGATCGAAGGATCCAGCCTCGGCGGGGATACGATAATATTCAGAGCTTTCACCAACTCTTGCCTCTATAAGTGTCCTCTTGGCATTGCCAAACGCCGAACCATTGAACTTTTTGTTGGCCTTGTTCAAGTTTCCTCACAGCCGCGCAAGCGATTGAAAGAGCCTTGATTAGGTTCTCAGACGCACGTCGCAATGACACCCATCATGGATCTTTACAAAAACAAAAAGTCAAACAAACCGATATATATCACCGCCGTGCTCACGGCGGCAGCACTTTTCGTGTTGTACCAGTTGTTCCTCAAGGGGCCTGAAGTAGAACACATTCAAAAGGTATGTGACCATCGTCGAACAGCCGACGACGGAAACCTTCAAGCTTCCAACAGGCGGTGGTTGTGCTCAAAGGGAACTCGCCCATCACCGGCAAAGTGACGTTCGAGCAATCGACGAGAGACGGCCCTGTTACTGTCTCGGGAACCATCCAGAACCTCGATCCCTCCTCGCTCCGAGGGTTCCACGTTCAGTGGGTTGATAACGCATCTGATTACATACTCACCGGTTACCTGATCTTTCATTTTAGTGAATTGGGTGACCTGAGCGAGGGCTGTCTTTCTACGGGCACCCATTTCAACCCATTCAGGAAAACCCACGGTGCCCCGACGGACTCGGCGAGACACGTTGGCGACCTGGGAAACATCGCCAGCGATGAACACGGAACGGCAACCTTCTCATTCACGGATGATGTGATCTCTCTCAACGGTCCTAAGAGCATAATCGGGTACGTTCAATTCACACCTAGATCGTGATGGAAAGTAATAGAACGCTGACAAACACCATTGTAGTCGTGCTGTGGTTGTGCACGAGGTAAGGCTACTTTCGGCTTTCCGTTGTTCTGTTCGCACACTCATACTCCTATAGGGTCAGGACGACCTTGGCAGAGGGGGTAATGGTGAAACCCTCAAGACTGGTAATGCAGGTGGGAGGGCCGCTTGTGGCGTTATTGGTAAGTTTTATGCAATCTTTCGAACGACATGCGTACAAATATTTACCACAGGTCGTGGTTGAATGATGTGGACCACACAAGCGTCGGAGAAAGTGGGGATGTGAAGTATCAAATGTACTGATATAGACCAGCCACGGAAGACTGCCTCGTGTTTCTTTACTTGCACTGCGGAGAAGCAGCTCTATTCTCTCACAGACGGCCTATAGCATTGCAGCACACCAGACCAGTTTATCTGGCAGGAACGACTTAAGCGGCAAGGTTGCACATGTGCGACTTGAAAATGATGCGAATTTATGGGACCACGAATCCAGTTCGTACCTATCAAGACAACTTGGATTGGCGATATCCTTCTGTGCACCGGTGCGGGCCGTAATCTTTTCTCACCGCCGCAAGATCCCCGCTGAGTCTGCTGCGGATTGAGGTATTAATTGTGGCCTTGGCTGACGTGGTACTTGATGATGATGTGGACGCCAAGTTTGTGGACGCCAAGTTGTTTCCGGTACTGGAAATGGCGTATCATATAACGATTGGACCAGTCCCATTGACTCCAAAAAAAATTCCGATCTTTTTACTTAATTCTGGTCCATTCTGAGTGGGCGGGACGCAGGCGTCAATCCTCACAATTGATAGGGTTGGCATAGAAAGTTATTTGGGGACGTACAACACGATGGAGCAGATCCTCCCAGACTGCTCCAGCGGAGAACTAATAGATAAAGCGAGGGGAAGGTTTGTCTGAACGATCCTGTGCTATTTTTGGACCGAAAACACCTCAGTACAGTGGTGATATATCGCATGGTAGAACATTCAGACCAACATTGGGCGAATTGGTCCAGGCCAAATAGTAGTTCTGACTTGAACTGACAATGGCAGAAGAGCCGCTAGGTTGCCGGACGATTGAAGACGGTAGCTTGCGAATTCGTTTCTCGACACGCCCGACGTAGTACTCGGCGAGCCTCGAGGAATTCAAGTATTTCCTCCAAGTGAAGTCTGACGGTACACCCCTGGCGCGGGATGCGCTCACCCTGCCTGCTGAGACACCTGAAGACACCACCAATTCGCACATGCCTTCAAGTACCTTGTGGACAATAATTTAGGTCGTTTGTGGTGTCCGCTGGAGACACACATCATTCACGGTGGGTAAGCATAGACCGAGGAGGATCGGGCGGAGAATAATGAGAAACCTAAACAAAATAAGCAGCCACGGATGACAACAGTGCACCGATACCTCTGGCAACGATAGTGAGACGCAATGGCCATGAACGGGGTGAGGGCGATAATCAAACGCGGGTACTGCATCCTATGCACAGAGTGAACAAGATCGTCGGCATCGTCAGACGACCAACAGCATGCCTAATTTCGATCAGGAGGGGACTCATCGATGTGACAATGGAACTCTATTCATCAGGGATCCATGTAGAATTCTTTAATATGGAGTGCTGTGCACTTACATATAAGCCACAGACGTCCAACAGAAGCAAGTTGAAGACTCGCACATAACATCAACATGCCAATACCACCAGTTACCCAGCCAGCAGCACGCCCAGACGTTAGGACTCTCAAGCTTCGGGTCAAACGTTCGTTCGCAAGGGCGCAAAAACGAGGTGTTAGGACCCGTGCAAGCTATACCGAACTTCCTCGAAAGCTCTGGGATAGATTCGTCTTGCTCATGTTCATCTGCTGTCTGTTCACGTTCCTCCATGCCTTACTCGGTTTCGGGGCCGTCGATGAAGACTTGCACGCATCGAATGGAACCTTGATACATCCGCGCGCAACACCTCTCATCTTCTCATCGTGGAACCATGGCTCAGGGGCACCAAATGGAGACCAGGAGTTACACACACGGGAGGTGACGCAGATGATGGTTGACTGGCATGGAAACCTTGAACTCCTCCCGATCAAAACGTCAGCCTTGGTCTCACCTGCATCAGTCCCCCAAGACGGGTTTCCGGATCCGACACCTGCTGTAGCTGGAGTAAAGAGTGGAAGAACATTGAACGATGGTTCCCTTTCCGTGACCACCAAAACGAAAGCACCTGTGGATGGAACCCCCTACGATCCAATCCGACTGGAGTATGGAGATTCTGTTCACGGAGGGGAAACTCGTGGGCCGTATGCGATCGCCGGTCCACCAAGGACAGCACTACAGGGTGCACGAACACGGCGCTTTGGCGGGTGTCTTCCTGGAGACGCTTGCTTGTGAACGCTGTTTTGTGGATAGAATTTGGTTGTTCAGTCGTTTCGTAGTGTCTCAGCAACGTCGTCACGGTTCTTTAGTTTGTGTCAGTTTCCCACAGTACAGTACTCGGTCTCAAGTCGTCACCAACACAATCGCTATGCCCACACACTCGGGTGAATATGACAAGGACAACAGCTTGAAACGCGGATGTGACGATGATGACCGCCAGCGAAGAAAAGATGACAATGGGGATCGGGACAGACACACAGACCGTCGTCGTGATACCGACGAGAGAAAAGAAAACCCGAGACGTGACGAAGAACGGAGAAGAGACAGAAGAGATCACCCTGAAGATCGACGGTCCTACCGACGCGAATATGACTACAGGAGGAGGGCAGAGGGGAGAGAACTAGACCGCGACCGTGACCGCGACCGTGAAAGTAGGAGAGACCGCAACAGTGACAAGGACAGGGATTATCAAACGCGCAACGACCGCGGTCACCGCGAGCGCAGCAGGGAGCGTGAAAGACGGTCACGTCGTTCTGCTTCACCCAAGCGCTGCTCTCGTTCTCCGACCCGTTCCGGAAGCCCAGTTGACAAGGCTAAACCAAACTTCAAACCGTCCGGACTGCTCGCGGCTGCGACTAATACCGTTAAAGCCGTTGATGGGACGAGTACCGTGCTGAAATATAACGAACCTCCCGAGGCCAGAAAACCTACGTTAGGATGGAGATTGTACGTTTTCAAAGGGAACGAACAAACAGGTGAATTTGTGTCTGCCTGCGGTTGCTGCGGTTTTTAATTCTATGACAGAACTCCTTCACATTCACCGGCAAAGTGCCTATCTAATAGGGAGGGACCGTACAGTTGCCGATATATTCATCGAACATCCTTCTTGCTCCAAACAGCATGCTGCCATTCAACGTAGGTCACTATCATGCACTTTCACTCTCTTCTGTTGACTTGAATCATAGATCGCCAGGTGCAAGAAAAGGATGAATTTGGCGGCACAAAAGCAGTTATCAAGTCTGTTTATTTTTTCTTTATCCAGGCTTGTTCACACCATTGACATCCTTATAAGGCCCTTCATCATTGATCTCGAGTCTACAAATACCACCCATGTCAATGATGTGGTCATACCAACTACAAGATTTTACGAGTTGAGAGCAGGAGATGGTATATTTTATATTCTTTCCCCCCCTCCCTCTCATCCTGAGTCATTTTGAAAGTCATCAAGTTTGGCTTATCGAATCGCGAGTATGTGCTACTGCATGACGAGTCAGCTTAGCGGGCATGAATTTCACAACGAGGATGAGGAGGTTGCGCAGGATATTATATGAGGCAGATTCATTATTTCCCAGCATCTGGAAGTGCAACCTCGCTCGCTGTCATGATCTAGACCCTGCCAGAGGTTGTCTGGTCAGTCCATCCCTCCTCGCACGTAGACTCCTTTCTACACTTCTTCTCAGATAATCATGATCCTCGTTCCCTGAATATCTAGCCCTTTGGCTGACTGCTTTTGCCCTCGAATGAATAACGGAGCCACCGCCGAATGGAACAAGCTACCCTCATGCATGTGTTCTACCTCTTGTCCGATGCGGAACATACATACTCTCATGACAAAAGCACTATCACTCGTCCACTGCCTCATCCGCCACACTGTACTCCCCGCTTTGCGCATTTGTTGCATGTCTTTTATCTGGTTTTACATCAGTTGTGCTCATGCTCACATGCGTATGTGTTGACGTCTCGAAGAAGGTCCCCAGGTATGGTGCCGAGATGTCCTGCAATGAAACCTGCAATGAAACCCATCCTGACGCTGCTGAGCCTCGACACGTACACGGTAAGGGGTTCTCTCTTCCACGACAAGTGTATGAGGACCTCTCCACAGGTGTATGGAAGTCGGAAGAAGACATCGGGATGCTGCTTGCTGACATGCACCGATTTTAGAGAGTGAATGGTCATCCAGTTTCTGCTTGTCCGTCTTACTGCCCTGTCTACACGCCCAACGAGTCATCTGCTGAAGGATAGATGAATCTTTCGGGCGTCGGCGGACGCGTCAAGCGATGTGTTGGCAAGACCACTACACCCCGTCATGCCGACCGTTGTAATATACCTGCACTCAGCATATTCCAGACTGTGCACTGGGGGATTTCAAAGACTATATCAAAGTGCTTTCAATGGTTGAACGGTCAGAGCAGATCGAAGAAAGGCTACGGTAGTGACTAGAGGCAACCTAATCAGAGGGTTTAATGGGCACCAATCCAGGCTGTTTATCTATATAGGCCGCAGCTTTTATCAGAAACATGTAGTCCGTTCCATTACCCTTCCAATCAAGTTATCAGGAGGGGCGTACAACCAAAAATTGTACACTCACGATGAAGTTATGGGGGAATCCAACGTCAAATGGTACAATGCCCTCCAAGAACTTGATGTGTTCAGGTGTGAGGGTAATCCTAAGCACGTCAATGTTGGCCTCGAGATATTCCACCTTGCGGCCACCGACAATAGGGAAGACATAAGGTGCCTTTTGCATGAGATACGCGATGGCTACCGCTGTGATATGTGGAGTGCCCACTTCCTTTGCCACCTTTTCAAGTGCAAGACTCGTCTCTCTTTCTAACGGAGTGCACTCCCAATCTGGGGTGAACAGCGTGCGGCCTTTCTCACCCGTTTGGCGCCTGCGCTCTTCCTCGGCATCGGTTCGAAGCCTCCCTGACGCGAGGACGTTCCATGGAGCTAAGGCCATGCCTATGTATATAGTTGAGTATATCCGATAACTATATCTGTTATGGGGGCGGACCTTCCATGCGTGCCATCGGGATGATGTCCCGTTCGAAGTCGCGTGACATGACGTTCCATGCACCTTGATAGATGACGAACGGTGTTTTGCCGTGATCACGAGCATATTGATTACACTTTGATACGATCTAGGCAGGGGAATCCGAAATACCCTGGTCGGTGGAGCTGATGTGGGTAGCGAACGAAACTAATGATACTCTCAACTTACCAAGTAAAGAACCTTTCCCTGCTGAACCAAAGTATGGAGTCCGCTCATGACTTCCTCGACGCTGGTGTCGAAATCCCAGAAATGGACATAAAAGATAACGATGTACGAAGTTCGCAGCTTTTTCAGGCTGGCGTTAACACTGATGTGCATAGACTTGACATTGTTTCCAGTATAATGGACCTTTTGCTCTTGTCAGCGTGGACACAGTTTACGCTGTACTGTAATCGCGATGAGAGATAATAGTTGAGTCCAATCGTGCGACAATACTACCTTGGTGGCAATAACCAGCTGGTTGCGTATTCCGCGTTGTTCGGCCCATTCGCCTATAAATTCCTCGGAGGTCTGTTGCTGACTGACATGAACGCCTCAGCTACGTTAATTAGGTTGACTAGCGGCAACACATACTACATATTGGCGGTGTCGATAAAGTTGCCGCCCACATTGTAGTAGGCATCCAAAAGTTTGAACGAGGATTCCTTGTTCATGTTTGAGCCCGCTCGTTCCCCTGTGTTGCCGATGCTCATCCCCCCGAGCTGCAGGGGGGAGACATGAATACCAGCAGAAGGTGCCAAGACACGGTAACGAGCGAGGGAGTTCTGTGGTTTCTCGACGGGTGCAAAGAGAGACATGGCGGGAACTTGTGCAGATACAATCAACTCGATGGGAGGGGACTATTGCAGGTTCTCGTTGGAGAGGCATGGATTTGTATGCACTCTGAGAATATACCTTGTCAGATGGTATTGGCAAAGAGGAGATGGGCCAGCGAGACACGTCACACAGTGCCGATACAAGAACATCATACTAGATGCGTTTGCCGAGAGGAAACGAACTCGGTTTCGTCTTCGCCGGCTGCCAAGCAGTGATCCCGTACCCACCACTTACGATGTATCGGCATTTGGGTCATGGCGAAGAGCGAACAATGTTCCGTAGTGGATGGATTGGTAGGACAGACACGACGACGAGTCGGAGCCAATGCCATGACCAAACTTGGACTAGGATGACTTCCCCGAGTATCATTCAATGGCAGACTTCACCCCCACTCGCAGCCTATTAAATCCAAAGTTCGAGGGCTATAAGCTCCTTCTCCTGGACCAAGACGTCGTGGTCCGCCGTTATGGCCTCCCATACAAGATCACTCAAGCCTCCTCTTACGGGAAGTCACCTCTTACATTCCAAGAGGTACAGAGCCGGATCACCCATAATCATTTCGTACCATCCGCGATCAAGGGCAGAGGTATATACGTCGACGCAAACCACCAGGTGATCGTCGTTGACGTCGGAGATGTGAGACATTGCTCTTCGATTCATCATGTTACTTATGCCATGACCATGCCATCTGAGTAGACTACGACAGATCCTTCCTTCACTGTCGTGTATGAGATCCCCGTGTCCGTCGCTGCTCCGCAAATCGATCTAGTGCATCCCGAGTACCCTTCCGCTGCCTTTCTCGACGAAACTGTCGTTTTCATCGGTGATGGACGTGGAAGTTTATATGTTCTTGACATTCCCATCACTGGTCCTGCAACTCTTCTTGCAAATTTCGAATTGATGGACCAGGATGACACCATACCAAGGTCCTCCATCCCGTTCCGGGTTCACAATGTCATCAGAACCTCCGGCTCTACCGCTGTTGCACTCTTGTCTTCCAGACACTATGATGCGGCCTCCGACCCAGCAGCAAAACACCCCATGAAATATCATGAATTTGACGCATGGGCTGCTCAATTCGCCCTTCCTTTTGAAATGCAGTTGGAATCTCTAGCCCTTGACATTGTCTGGCGCAGGCGTGGAGAAGACGTGCCTATGTTGATGACATATCACCGCGCCAGAAACGCATATTTTCTTCTCGGCAGTTCACCCTTCCGCAAAACCAGTGATCCACACGCGGCTCATTACGAACCATCCCCTGATGAAATAATTCCCATCCCACGTTCAGAGGAAAGTTTAGATGCCGAGGGTCCTGTTCAGCCCACTAAACCTTACCCCTACTCCTGGACCCAAACATCAGACGTTGTTACCGTCGCTTTCCCGCTCCCCTCTACCACCGCAACGTCTCAGATCAGAGTCACCTTTTCTCAGGGGACACTGACTGTCCACGTCACGACACCTTCCGCTGTGGAGGGTTTCACCATTCCCCGCTACTCGGCAAAACAACTCTGGGACGGCATTCACCCTTCGACGAGCTTCTGGACGTGGGACCGCGAGGGGGAACACGAGTTTGGTATCCTTACGGTTCATCTAGACAAGCAGAACGAGGGTACCAAGTGGTCTCATGTCTTCGCTGCCTCTGGCACTTCGAGCGCAGAAGCAGACGACGTCGACGTCCCAGAGACCTTTGACCCCTCAGAACTCTACATCATCCGCGAAGCACTGGAGAAATACACCACGGCGCTGAGAGAAGGGGAAGATGCGAGCGGTCTGGGTCTCGGACGCGGGCTTCCCACTCTTGCTCAGGGTGAGATGGACGAAGAAGTCGACTCCTCCGTAGGTAGGCTTGCGTTTGTCACCTGGGTCACAGAGGACGGGTCATCTCCAGCGTGGTCTGCTGGCCACCGTGATTCGGCGTTCAACGTCCTCTCTACGCCTCTTCCTGGCGCTGAGGTGGGACCGCTGAGTCTGGTGGTCAAAAACGGACTCGACGGCACGCGACACGTCCTCTCTGACGAGC